>CAMTDV010000028.1:271922-316260 GCA_947069175.1 Scalesia atractyloides
TGCATATAATCTGGATGCAACAGAAGGGCAGCCAAGATATCCCCGGATGACTCAACAGCATAAAGACCTGAAACCTCAGACGTCGGCTATCTATCAACACAGGATTTAAGACCATGAAATCATACGCCTATAGCAATTGACCCACTGAGTACGTAGTTCGTTATGTTTATGTAACATTTGTCAAAAACGGGTTTTCCAAACCCGCTCCGTTTGTAATCGAATATCAAGTTATAAATGTCTCGTTGCGTACATATGTCCATTTTAATTTTTAATGATGCATAATTAATAAACAAACTAAACTATAAAAGTTATAATTGATAAAAAATAAAAATAAAATAATTAAAAAGAAAATGAGGCTGCCGGAACTCGAACCCGGGTCAGCCGGGTTTAATCTCAAAGTCTTATCACACACACATATAACCACTCCGCCACTTGTTGTTTTCTGTAAATTCTAGAAGACAATAAAATTTTATAGTCAATCGTAAATCAAGCTGGTTACGCCAACTGTAACCGAAATCGGTCACCAAACGTCCAAAGACGTTTGATTGTTCACGGTTTACCGATTATAACCGCTACACCGACAACTCCAATCAATTTTGTTTTGAATGAACTTGAATTCAAGAGTGAATCGGTTTTAATAACCGAAAACTTTCAATTCCTGAATTACTTCAATCATTGTCCCCTCTCGCGACTCAAACACACTCTACAAACTTTCAATTGCATTTTTGCACAACTTTCAGTCCGCCGGAGAAGCTATTTGAACTCGCCGGACTTTCGCCGGAAAACCGTGTTTTCCATCAAATCAGTAAGTCTCTCAATTCTTTCGTTGTATATCAATTGTTAATTATTGTAACTCAAACCCTGCAATCGGAATCAATTTCAGACGTCGATATCGGATAATTCCCGCTCGCCGGAAAACTTCTGAAAATTCTTATCTTCTGCTGTAAAACGGTATAGACATTCAAACCTTCTGATAACTCTTGCTTAATACTTAAATTCCTCACTTAGCTAATCAAAACTGTTAATTTTTATTCGTTCAGTCGAAATCCGTAAAAACAGAGCCGACGACTTGCCGGAATTCTGAGATAAATCGTTCTCCGGTATGTTTACTTCTAAAAATCGTCTCTGCCATTTCATATTATTCTGTTGAATGTTTGTCATCAAATAAACAAGAAACAATGGAGAAATCGTAAACTGTAATTCGGTAATGAAGAAGACGAAGTAGGTTGATTATAAGTTTAATAAAATCTGGATATTATCTCGGGTTAGACACACAGTCCAGCGGTGGACTGTGTACACATACATATCACACGCCGCGAGTTCGATCCTTGACACACGTATGCTCTGTAATAAAAATGTTTAATTTTTCTAACTGAACCGGATCCTTTTCGCCGTTAAATGTTAAGTATAATAAAAAATCTGTATATTAACCAAGTTAGACACACAGTCCAGCGGTGGACTGTGTGTAACGTTAAAGCACAGGTCCCGGGTTCGAGACCTGTTGACAGCACCGGGTTGATAATTAAAATCCTTTTTAAAAATAAATGAATTTTGAATAAACTGAATTAGTATATAAATATAATTAAAATCAGGATTATTACGGGTTAGACAGTAGCTCAGTTGGTAGAGCTGCGTGCACGCGTACGGGAGGTCTCGGGTTCGAGTCCTGCCCGCGCATACATTTACACAATAAAACCGGTCAAACAGTCAAACGGTCAACGGTCAAGTCAACGCAAAAGTCAACATATTTTTATATTTTTATTTATTTAATTTAATTTAAAAATCAATTAAAAATACTTAAAAATAATGTTTTAAAAGATAGGAAATAGCCTTAAAATCACAAAAATATATCTAAAAATCCTATTAAAATTATTAATAAAATCCACTCATTTACTATATCTTCCGTTATTATTTAGGTTAGTTAATTCTCGTTGTTCAATCCATCCAACTCGTGCGCATCTCATCATCTCCAACCGAACGCACCCAATGTGAGTGAACCTCTACAAATTCCCCATTTTAATCACGTTTTTGGGGTGTATCATGTGTCTTACCAATTATTATATTTAAATCATTGTGCATACATCATATCATGAACAAATGTGTATTCAGCTTGTATCATCTGTTGTGTGGTTATTCTTTAGATTTAATTTATTATTTTCAGTACATGCAATTTCATAGGCCTCCTCTCCCCATTACATTATGAGCGTTGAGCAGTTCCCCATTACATTATGAGCGTGAACCTGGCGTGCCAACATACGATCGGCTCCGTTTGATTGAGCCTTGATCGCACAGACATTTATCATTTTCAGTACATACATTTATCATAGGTCGTCCGTTCCCCATTACATATGAGCGTGAACGTGACGTTGCCAACATATACAGTTTCATTCATGTTATACATTATGCAAGTTCATATGTAATTGTATGTTTATTGTATGTTATAGTTTGTGGTTGTTATTGCTATTGTTGGATTATTTACATTTGCTCGCATATGACTATTGCACAATTTTTCCTTGATAAAAATAACAAGAAATCAATAATAAATGTTTAACTAACAAGGTTCACTCGCCAACTTATGTTGACCCAAAAACCCCCATTTTTACACATGATACAGGTGAACCAGCTGCAGCAAGAAACACATAGGATTGGCTTAGAAGAATAAACTGGTTTAGAGCTTGGATTGTTTAGTTTGGTTATTTTTCTTTGTATTTGTATGGATATGTTTGGATTATTGAGAATGTAATTTTGACTTTAATAAATATGAAACATATTAGTAAATATCATGAGCTTTGGTGATAACCCAATTATGCCCCGACTCTTATTCCGCTGCGGGTTGGGGTGTGACAGATTGGTATCAGAGCCATGACTATGGGATATCGGATAGGTTATTAGCCCTTAGTGCCTATACTATAGTTGATTAGAAATTTTTAAGATTTTTGTGTGTTACATGCCAAATTTCATGATGTTTATATGTTTTATGTTAAATGTTACCTTCAATGTTATGCAAGCATGTTCATAAGTATATATTAACATATAATGCCTATCATGAATCATATTCTCATAACATATCATAACCATGAAAGCACACATCACATCATTTTCATGATTGTTTTTACAATGATTTTTGTATTTTCAAATCTCATCAAAGTGAGTTCTCATGACGGGCATGTAGTAACTGGAAGGGTACAAGTACCGGTAGTCAGAACGTCCTGTCTAGGCTTGGCATTCGTATAAATCCAAAATAAAGGACCAGTTTGCCTACCTGGGGACTAACGATGAGAGTACGAAGTACCTATTAGGCCAAAGCATGCTATACCAAACGTCGTGTGAGCTAACCCCACTTTGAGTTGTCATTGTGTCTACACCTGGACACATTCCGACCATACATCTCGTAAACATATTTTGGATTTTCATTCGGGTGATGCGAGTGTTAAATCGCCAATACTAATGTGAATCCTACCAAGCCAATAGTCATGGGGGCCCACATGAATATACAGGTGAAGGTATGGGGACATTTGAGGCCCAACATGAGCAAACCCAAGACATCCTATGGATGTAGTTGCATTATTGATATTTATGTTATTTTCATTTTCTTTAAGACACATGACACCTAAAAAGACTCCATAAACTCACAATCTTCTTATGTATGTTCCTGTAGATGTCGCTAGACAACAACGAGGGGTAAAAGATCAGGAAGGTCTCACGAACGCTTGGCCACACAAATCGCGAAACAAATGGCCGCGGTGCTTCCTGATATTGTGGTTCAAGTACAACAAGCTCTCGCCACAAATCCCACTAATCCTCCCCGCAAGATGACCAGAACATCGGCAACCCTCCTACCAGCAAGTGCTCATATAAACATTTCAAGTCTTGCGATCCTCCTAAATTTGAAGGGACCGAAGGTGTCACTGCTCTCCTCCACTGGTTTGAGGAAATGGAAAACACCTTCCTAAACGCGATTGTCCCGAGGATCGCAAGGTACGATACGCAACCGGGAGACTATTTGGGGTAGCTCTTACCTGGTGGAATACTGAAAAGGGGAAGAGGGGAATTGATGATGCAATGGCCTTAACGTGAGAGGAGTTAAGGGAAATCATGACGAGGCGGTTCTGTCCTAGGAGTGAGATTAAAAAGTTGGAGGACGAATTTCATTCTTTGAAGCAAAAGGAGGGAGATCATACTTCCTACAACAAGAGGTTCTTAGAGTTGAACCAAATGGTCCCTAACTTGTTTACCCCAGTTTATCGCTTAATCGAGCATTATATTCGAGGTCTTCCCTCGAAAATTCAAGATTCAGTTCTCAGCACTTCGCCAGCAACACTTGAAGCTGCTATGGAACTAGCTACTGAACTGACCGAGAATCGAATTCGCAACGGTAAGTTTAAAGAGGAGAAAAAGAAAGCCCCCGTTGAGGGCCATACTTCAAACCATTCCACCTCCTCCTCTAAGTTTGCTAACAAGAGGAAACGTAACACCAGAAATTTCGCTGTCACACAAACCAATTTCCCTATCCCTGCTGCACCCATTACCCAAGTTGCCCCTTCACCTGCACCATACAAAAGGCCATACTCTGGCCCATTACCAAAATGCAACCGTTTCCATACCACCACTTTCCTGATCATCCCTGCCAACATTGCACTGGCTGTGGTCGCGCAGGTCATACTGTTCAAACCTGTCGCATACCTCAGCGAACGAACCGCCACCAGCCTTCAACCCAAACCCACCAACAAATAATGGGTCAAGCCCAACAACCCCTACTATTACCACCTACCCAACATTTAGCCCAATCATACTACCAACCCAACTATCCCATGGTACAACCTATGCGGGCTTGCTACAATTGTGGAGACCCAAGCAACTTTAGAAACACTTGTCCAAGGTTGGTGAACATTCTTCATGCTCAAGCCCAAGCCAATCCGGTGAATCAAGCTAACCAAGCTCCTCCACCTGCAAGAGGAAGAGCTTTTAACATCAATGCTAATCAGGCTAGAGCTGACAGCAATGTGGTTAACGGTACGTTCCTTATCAATGGTAGTTATGCATCCATGTTGTTTGATACTGGCGCGGATAAAAGTTTTGTGTCCTTAGAGTTTGAACCCATCCTAAACCAAAATCGTGATAAGCTCATGGAATCCATAACAGTAGAAGTTGCTGACGGAAACCGGTCTTATTAAACTCTATTATACGCAATTGTACTCTCACCTTAAACGACCACGACTTTCCAGTTGACCTCATTCCTATGAAGTTGGGAAGCTTTGATATTATAATTGGTATGGACTGGCTCAGTCAACATCAGGCTGAAGTTGTATGCTGCGAGAAGTTTATACGCATTCCTCTTCCAAACGGCCAAACTCTACGAATCTTTGGAGAAACCTCGTCTAAAGGGCTCAGATTAATGTCCTGTCTTCAAGCTCAAAAATATCTTCGCAAGAATTATGTCGCATTTTTAACCCATGTCATCAAAAAGGGAACCATGGAGAAGAAACTCGAATACATTCAGTAGTAAAAGATTTCCCACAAGTTTTTCCTGACGACATTTCAGGACTTCCTCCCGTGAGAGAAGTCGAATTTCGCATTGATCTTATACCTGGTGCTACACCAGTTGCAAAGTCTCCATATAGGTTAGCCCCATCCGAAATGCAAGAGCTAGCCAGTCAATTGCAAGAGTTGACTGACAAAGGATTCATACGTCTTAGCTCCTCGCCTTGGGGTGCACCTGTCCTTTTTGTGAAGAAGAAAGATGGATCGTTTCGCATGTGCATCGACTACAGAGACCTCAACAAGTTAACAATCAAGAATCGCTATCCATTACCTCGCATTGATGATCTTCTTGACCAACTTCAAGGCGCCAGCTGTTTTTCAAAAATTGACCTTCGATCTGGTTATCATCAACTTAGAGTGCATGAAGAAGACGTCCCAAAGACCGCTTTCCGAACTCGTTATGGTCATTATGAATTCATGGTCATGCCATTTGGTTTAACCAACGCTCCAGCTATCTTCATGGATCTAATGAACAGAGTCTGCAAACCCTATCTCGATCGTTTTGTTATAGTTTTCATCGACGACATCCTCATTTATTCAAAGTCTAAGTCTGATCATGAACGGCATCTTCGACTCATCCTTACACTTCTAGAGAATGAAAAGCTTTACGCCAAATTCTCCAAATGCGAATTCTGGTTAAAAGAGGTGCAATTCCTTGGACATGTAGTCAATGACAAGGGAATACATGTCGACCCCTCAAAAATCAAAGCGGTACAAGAATGGCAAGCGCCACGTACACCAACTGAAGTAAGATCATTCCTTGGTCTCGCTGGTTATTATAGCCGTTTTATTTCAAACTTCTCTCGCATTGCTGTACCACTCACGGCTTTAACTCATAAGGGAAAACCTTTCATATGGGGACCCAAACAAGAAGAAGCCTTCCAAACCCTTAAACAAAGACTCTGTGATGCACCAACCCTCACTCTTCCTGAAGGTTGTGATGACTTCGTGGTTTATTGCGACGCTTCAGGGCAAGGACTAGGCTATGTTCTAATGCAAAGAGGAAAGGTTATAGCTTATGCTTCAAGACAACTCAAGACTCATGAGAAGAACTACACCACCCACGACCTAGAACTTGGAGCCGTTGTGTTCGCTCTTAAGATATGGAGACATTATCTCTACAGTACTAAGTGTGAAATATACACTGACCACAAGAGTCTTCAACATATCTTCAATCAAAAGGAGTTAAACATGAGGCAACGAAGATGGGTCGAACTTCTAAATGACTACGACTGTGAAATTCGGTACCACCCTGGCAAAGCAAATGTGGTGGCTGACGCACTCAGTCGAAAGGGTTATGCGAACTCCATTCGTCTTCTATGTTCGCAAATCATAACTGACATTAAAGATCAAATTCGAGAAGCCCAACATGTTTCAGTAACGGAGGATGATGTACGAAAGGAGCTGTCCTGTGGAGCTGAACTTAAAATTGAAACTAAACCTGACGGTATTCTGTACTATCTAGATCGCATATGGATTCCTGACCACAACAACCTTCGTGAATCTCTTATGAATGAGGCTCACAAAACACGATACTCTATACACCCAGGAGCCGATAAGATGTATCAAGACCTTCGATACACCTATTGGTGGCCTGGAATGAAAAAGGATATTGTTGTTTTTGTTTCCAAGTGCCTTACATGTTCCAAGGTGAAAGCTGAACATCAGAGACCCTCAGGATTTCTGGTCCAACCTGAAATACCTGTATGGAAGTGGGAAAACATAACCATGGACTTCATTACCGGGTTACCTCGCACTTCTGGTGGGTATGACAATATATGGGTAATCATTGATCGTCTTACAAAATCAGCTCACTTTATTCCTATCCGCGAAGATTTCAAGAACGAAAAACTAGCTCGTATTTATATCAGCGAAATCGTAAGCCGACATGGTGTACTGTTAAGCATTATTTCAGATCGTGATGGTCGTTTCACTTCACGAACATGGCATGCGGTACAAGCCGCTTTGGGTACGCGATTAGATCTCAGCACCGCTTATCATCCTCAAACTGATGGACAATCTGAACGCACCATTCAAACTCTTGAAGATATGCTTCGAGCATGTGTCACAGACTTCAAGGGAAATTGGGACGCTCACCTACGATTAGTTGAATTTTCGTACAACAACAGCTATCATTCAAGCATCGGCATGGCACCTTTTGAAGCTTTATATGGTCGTAAGTGCCGATCTCCAGTATTTTGGCATGAAATTGGGGAAGCTCAAATCACCGGTCCAGAATTGATTCAAGAAACCACAGACAAGATCCATCAAATTCGAAACAATCTTCTAGCGGCTCAAAGTCGTCAAAACAGTTATGCAGATAAACGACGGAAGCCTTTGGAGTTTAACATTGGTGATCATGTACTTTTAAAAGTATCACCGTGGAAGGGAGTAGTTCGTTTTGGTCAAAAAGGCAAGCTAGCACCACGCTACGTAGGACCTTTCAAGATACTCGAAAGAGTAGGACCTGTAGCATACAAGCTTGATCTACCAGAAGAACTCAACAGGATTCATCCCACATTCCACGTATCAAACTTGAAAAAGTGCCTCGCTGATGAGAACCTCCATATCCCTCTGGAAGATATTCAGATTGATGAATCTATGCATTTTATTGAAAGACCAGTAGAGATCATGGACTTCGGAGAAAAACGTCTTCGACGAAGTCGCATTCCAATTGTTAGGGTACGCTGGGAGTCAAAACGGGGACCTGAGTTTACTTGGGAACGTGAAGACTCAATGTGCGAAAAATACCCGCATCTTTTTCCTACTACTACTACTTAAATTTCGGGACGAAATTCCAAAAGTAGGGGATACTGTAACATTTGTCAAAAGCGGGTTTTCCAAACCTGCTCCGTTTGTAATCGAATATCAAGTTATAAATGTCTGGTTGCGTATTTATGTCCATTTTAATTTTTAATGATGCATAATTAATAAACAAACTAAACTATAAAAGTTATAATTGATAAAAAATAAAAATAAAATAATTAAAAAGAAAATGAGGCTGCCGGGACTCGAACCCGGGTCAGCCGGGTTTAATCTCAAAGTCTTATCACACACACAATAACCACTCCGCCACTTGTTGTTTTCTGTAAATTCTAGGAGACAATAAAATTTTATACTCAATCGTAAATCAAGCTGGTTACGCCAACTGTAACCGAAATCGGTCACCAAACGTCCAAAGACGTTTGATTGTTCGCGGTTTACCGATTATAACCGCTACACCGACAACTCCAATCAATTTTGTTTTGAATGAACTTGAATTCAAGAGTGAATCGGTTTTAATAACCAAAAACTTTCAATTCCTGAATTACTTCAATCATTGTCCCCTCTCGCGACTCAAACACACTCTACAAACTTTCAATTGCATTTTCGCACAACTTTCAGTCCGCCGGAGAAGCTATTTGAACTCGCCGGACTTTCGCCGGAAAACCTGTGTTTTCCATCAAATCAGTAAGTCTCTCAATTCTTTCGTTGTATATCAATTGTTAAGCTATTGTTAACTCAAACCCTGCAATCGGAATCAATTTCAGACGTCGATATCGGATAATTCCCGCTCGCCGGAAAACTTCTGAAAATTCTTATCTTCCGCTGTAAAACGGTATAGACATTCAAACCTTCTGATAACTCTTGCTTAATACTTAAATTCCTCACTTAGCTAATCAAAACTGTTAATTTATTCGTTCAGTCGAAATCCGTAAAAACAGAGCCGACGACTTGCCGGAATTCTGAGATAAATCGTTCTCCGGTATGTTTACTTCTAAAAATCGTCTCTGCCATTTCATATTAGTCTGTTGAATGTTTGTCAATCAAATTAAACAAGAAACAATGGAGAAATCGTAAACTGTAATTCGGTAACGAAGAAGACGAAGTAGGTTGATTATAAGTTTAATAAAATCTGGATATTATCTCGGGTTAGACACACAGTCTAGCGGTGGACTGTTTGCACATACATATCACACGCCGCGAGTTCGATCCTTGACACACGTATGCTCTGTAATAAAAATGTTTTATTTTTCTAACTGAACCGGATCCTTTTCGCCGTTAAATGTTAAGTATAATAAAAAATCTGTATATTAACCAAGTTAGACACACAGTCCAGCGGTGGACTGTGTGTAACGTTAAAGCACAGGTCCTGGGTTCGAGACCTGTTGACAGGACCGGGTTGATAATTAAAATCCTTTTTAAAAATAAATGAATTTTGAATAAACTGAATAGTATATAAATATAATTAAAAACATGATTATTTCGGGTTAGACACGTAGCTCAGTTGGTAGAGCTGCGTGCACGCGTACGGGAGGTCTCGGGTTCGAGTCCTGCCCGGCGCATACATTTACACAATAAAACCGTCAAACTGTCAAACGGTCAAACGGTCAACGGTCAACGCAAAAGTCAACATATTTTTATATTTTTATTTATTTAATTTAATTTAAAAATCAATTAAAAATACTTAAAATCATGTTTTTAAAGATAGGAAATAGCCTTAAACTCACAAAAATATATCTAAAAATCCTATTAAAATTATTAATAAAATCCACTCATTTACTGTATCTTCCGTTATTATTTAGGTTAGTTAATTCTCGTTGTTCAATCCTTCCAACTCGTGCGCATCTCATCATCTCCAACCGAACGCACCCAATGTGAGTGAATCTCTACAAATTCCCCATTTTAATCACGTTTTTGGGGTGTATCATGTGTCTTACCAATTATTATATTTAAATCATTGTGCATACATCATATCATGAACAAATGTGTATTCAGCTTGTATCATCTGTTGTGTGGTTATTCTTTAGATTTAATTTATTATTTTCAGTACATGCAATTTCATAGGCCGCCGCTCCCCATTACATTATGAGCGTTGAGCAGTTCCCCATTACATTATGAGCGTGAACCTGGCGTGCCAACATACGATCGGCTCCGTTTGATTGAGCCTTGATCGCACAGACATTTATCATTTTCAGTACATACATTTATCATAGGCCGTCTGTTCCCCATTACATTATGAGCGTGAACGTGACGTTGCCAACATATACAGTTTCATTCATGTTATACATTCATGCAAGTTCATATGTTATTGTATGTTATAGTTTGTGGTTGTTATTGCTATTGTTGGATTATTTACATTTGCTCGCATATGACTATTGCACAATTTTTCCTTGATAAAAATAACAAGAAATCAATAATAAATGTTTAACTAACAAGGTTCACTCGCCAACTTATGTTGACCCAAAAACCCCCCATTTTTACACATGATACAGGTGAACCAGCTGCAGCAAGAAACACATAGGATTGGCTTAGAAGAATAAACTGGTTTAGAGCTTGGATTGTTTAGTTTGGTTAATTTTTCTTTGTATTTGTATGGATATGTTTGGATTATTGAGAATGTAATTTTGACTTTAATAAATATGAAACATATTAGTAAATATCATGAGCTTTGGTGATAACCCAATTATGCCCCGACTCTTATTCCGCTGCGGGTTGGGGTGTGACATTTATATCATTTGACTTACATTATCCGGTTGAGTTTTAGACCTACTGACATATCACCTTCAATCGAAGCTTTTTCCCGCTTCAATACCTTACATGTGTTAGTCAAACATTTTATTACGAAAAATTATTTCATTTCCCTATCCTTGCAAAAGCTGGTATCTTTTTTTAAGATTTCTCCCCCTAAATTTGTGCATACACATGAACAAATTTACGAAACAAAGAAAAATAAAGGAAAGACAATAAACAAAACACAAAGACAGAGGATGCCTAGGTAGAAAACCAAATTATTTTGAGATCTCCACAAGCACTTGAAAACGCGCGTTGCTAACGGGTTTCGTGAACAAATCCGCCATGTTTCCGTCAGTGTGGATTTGCTCAAGCTTCACAAGACCCTTTTCATAGCAATCATGGATAAAATGAACTTTAATATTTATGTGCTTAGTTTTGGAGTGAAAAACAGGATTTTTTATGATTTGGATAGCGGCATCATTATCACAGTAAATTGTAGTGTTTAGATAAGTCAAACCGTAATCCGCAAGCTGGTGTTGCATCCATAAAACCTGGGAGCAGCAAGCAGAGGCTGCGACATATTCTGCTTCCGTAGTAGAAAGCGAGAGCGTCTGTTGCTTCTTGCATTGCCACGAGATTAAGCGATCTCCCAGAAATTGACAGCCAGCTGAAGTTGAGCGCATATCCCTATCTATACCTCCAAGATTACTGTCAGAGAAAGCAAACAGTTCAACATTCAGATTTTTAGGATACCAGAGGCCCAGTGATGGTGCCCCTTTGAGGTACCTAAAAATTCGTTTAACAGCATGTAAATTAGAGAGTTTAGGAGTAGCCTGATAACGAACACACTGGCAGATGGCAAACATGATATCTGGCCGACTTGCAGTGAGATACATGAGTGAACCAATCATTGAGCGATACATAGTCGGATTAACAGGCGTTCCTTTAGCGTCTTCATTTAGCAAAGGCCGTTCTGCTATAGGTGAAGCCATGGGCTTTGAATCTGTAAGCTTGAATTTTGCAAGAACGTCATGGACATATTTTCCTTGATGAATCAAGATACCCTGTGGGCTCTGACAAACTTGAAGTCCCAAAAACATGGTCCTCTCCCCCAATGAACTCATCTCAAATTTCTTCTTCATAATTTCTTCAAATTCGCGACACAAACCATCATTTGTAGAACCAAAAATGATATCATCAACGTAAATTTGAACAAGAATAATGTCCTTGTCAACACGTTTTATGAACAGGGTTTGATCAATTGTTCCCCGAGTGTATCCATGAGCAAGCAGATGTTTTGTGAGAGTTGCGTACCATGCGGCGAGGCGCTTGATGCAACCCATACAAAGCTTTGTCTAATTTGTATGCATAGTCTGGCTTGTCAGGATCAGTAAAACCCGGTGGATGTGCCACGTAGATTTCCTCTTTCATCGTGCCATAGAGAAACGCAGTCTTGACATCCATTTGATAAACAGTGAAATCCATGTAAGATGCATATGCCAAGAAAATGCGTATAGCCTCCAAACGAGCGACAGGTGCGTAGACCTCATCGTAATCTAATCCTTCAATCTGACAAAAACCCTGAACCACCAGTCGAGCTTTATTTCGAACAATAACCCCAGTGTCATCCTATTTTTTATGGAAAACCCAGCGAGTTCCGAGAGCACGTTTTCCTTGAGGCAGCTTCACCAATTGCCAGACACCAAGCTTCTCAAATTGATTGAGTTCTTCATGCATGGCATCCACCCAGCCTGGTTCCTACAAGGCAACATCAATACTTTTAGGTTCAATTTGTGAAATGAAGCAAGAGTAGAGACTAGTATTGATATCCCCGGATTGGCTGCAGGTTCGAACAGCAGTGTTAACAGGACCAATAATATTTTCAATGGGATGATCACGCTGTAGACGCTACGGTATTGGTGTAGCAGGAACAAGAACATCCGTTTGCAAGTTGGTAACACTTGCTGAAGCTACTCTAGATGACTCCCCCTCAACAGGTGCACCAGGAGTAGTAGTTGCTGAGGAATCAACCGAACAATCTGGCGGAGTAGGCTCAGGGAACAGAGATGAACCCAAGACATTCGGGAGGAGTAGACCCTTCATTTGTCGTAGGAGGCTCTGTGTCAGAAGCCCCAACTTCAGGAGTATCATCCTGAGACGGCGGATTAAGTGTTGGCTCTGGAGATTGCGATACAGGGGAAGGAGAAGAGACAGCATCATTAAATCCAGGAGGATCCACACTCAGCTGCTTTAATGCCTCATATACCTGTGCAGCATCAGCATCGTCTTCGGGTGAGATGGTCATTGTTGGAAGGTCAGAAATTGGACTTTTACCTGCAGACACATTGGAAGGAACATCAACATGGTTAAATAATGTGGAATAATCATACAGCCAGTCAAGACCAATGCATGTGTCCTTGGGATTTTCCTCCAGCCAACCCACATTGTAGGTTTCAACTACCATTTTCTTGATCTTGTTATAAACACGGTATGAAGTATTTTTGGAATATCCAACGAAGATGCAAGGGTCCCCGCATGATTCAAATTTTCCTTTAGCGTCCATGAGCAGGAGAACACAAGGGCATCCAAACTTGCAAAATGCTTGACTGAAGGTTTGCGACCTTCAACCACTTCATAGGGAGTTTTCATGTGTCGTTTATTGATAGGGCATGATTCTGAATATAACATGCAGTATTGATTGCTTCTGCCCAGAAAATAAGAGGTAGCTCGGATTCAACTAGCATAGTACGTGCAGCTTCAATTAGCGTTCGATTTCTGCGCTCGGCAACCCCATTCTGTTGTGGAGTTCTAGCTGCACTAAACTGGTGGTCAATTCCCTTGGAGGAACAGAAAGAATTTAAGGTAACATTCTTAAATTTTGTCCTGTTATCACACCGAATAGCCTTCACAGTGGTGTCTATCTGGTTTTCCATAAGTGTGATCGAATTGTTTGACTAACTCAGTGGTTTCACTTTTATGTGTAAGAAAGAAAACCCATGTGAATCGCTAGTAGTCATCAATAATAACCAGACAGTAAGCCTTCCCGCCAATGCTCAGAATGTCTGTCGGACCAAAAAGATGCATATGAAGCAGTTCTACGACTTGAGACGTGGAAGGAGCGTCTTTAGATTTGTGTGGTTGTTGATGTTGTTTCCCACATGCACATGATTCACATATTTCAATCTGTATGAAGTCGCGAACTGGTAGATCTTTGATTAAACCACCTTTTGCAAGACGATTTAAGTTCTTCATGTTGATGTGTCCCAGTCTACAATGCCATAGCATTGCATCATGTTCAGTTGTAGACGAGAAGAGGCAAGTGAGCTTGTCGGAGGGAGCCTTGTTCATGTCAATGACATATGCATTTCCTTCTCGTGTAGCTTTAAGAAGAATCCAATCATCCGGAATAATAAGACCTGGTTTCAGCACATAACACCCTTTCTTGGTGAAAAGAACGTCCAAATGATTGTCGCAGAGTTGAGACACACTCAAAAGACTGTGCTTCAATTCTGGTACGTAATTAACATTCTTAAAGCTGAGGGCTCCGTTGCAAACTGTTCCTCTCATAGTAATCTTTCCTGTCTCACCACCTGCGAAGGAAACAAACCCGCCATCGAAAAATGAATGTCATTCAACTGCGAGATGTCTCTGGTCATGTGCCTGGAACAGCCACTATTAATATACCATAGTCTAACAAGAGTTTGCCAGAGCTGTTCCTGCACATTTCAACAGGTGTTAGTTAGAGACATGCAACCCAGGCCATTGAAGATCTGGGCATGCCATTAGCATCAACGTAGGTAACCTCACGAAAAATTAAATTAGTTGAGGATGAGGTTGATGATGCTTTTGATTGGTTTGTAATGGGGGCAGAAGACTGAATCTTGGTCAATGTCTTAGGCCTCCAGGTTAACAAATAAGACTTCTGCACAATCCTTGGAGTGCTAGAAGGATTCTGGGAACCTGAAGGTCTTAAGGATTTGAGAGATTGTTTCTTGGCCAAGTTCCAGTCTTGATCAGAAGACTTAGCCATAAATCGAGCCTGAGGTAGGCGATTAGGCATAGTCTTCTGATATCATGAATACAAAGTCTTAAACGAGGTAAAGATCTTTGACAATTTCCCGCAATATGCCCGGGAAATCCACAATTGAAACATGTCTGCCTCTTCTAGAAGAAAACAGTCCGTTCAGCTTGGGAAATTCTGGGCAATTTGTCTGTCAGTTTCTTGCTTGCGGGTACTGACGGCTGATGCACGGTGTTGTTCTTGACTGTGTCCTGCGCACAACCATCAGCACACTTGTTAGTTTTGTGATTTGAATTGGACAATTTGGAACGTGTAGATTTAGGTGTAATTTTAATTGATATTTGTTCAGCTGGTTGCTTAACAGATTCAGTTTGCGGCTGCTGAGTCAATTTCTCAGAGTGATGAGGGGACTCAGCAGTTGCCTTTTCATTTTTCGGAGACGCCTGTTTGGTTTTCTTCTTTTTGGATCGGCGTGTTCTCCGTTTATTAATCTTACTTTTCAAAACACATTTCGTGATAGATTCTGTAGAGGACACGGGTGGCTTTGCAGGGACATCCTTTTCTAAATTTTCAGAAGATGAGCTTGAAACGTTACATGTAGGTGGAATGTCAAAATTTTGAAAAATTTGAGAAACCGATTCAAAATTAGTTTTAAGATTTTCATTTGAATCATCAGAAAAAGAATGCTCATCATCTGTCGTTTCAGAATAAGTCCCTTGTGCTTGGTTGGAATAAGCTGAGTCACCCGAATCTTCTAGAATTATGCCAACATCAATGTTCACAGGGTCAGTTGGTTGGTCGACTTTTTCACTGTCAACCCTGGGATTCGCATCAACAGACGAAACCTCTGGAGAAGAACTTCCGGTCTCTTCAGTTAGAACTGATGAAACCGAATCATCTGTCGATGCTGGACCTGCAGCTAAATTCATGTTTTCATCAGAAGAGTGATTACGGTTATTAGTATCATTCAAAACATCAGCATTCGATGAAAAACCAGAATTAAAACTGTCTGTGTTCTCAAAACAACCAACACTGTCTGAGAATTTAAATTGTTCAGCAAGAAATTGATTTAAAATGTCAAAAGTGGGCTTATAAAATTCATAATCAGCAGCCGAATTCTATGAATTTGCATTCAAACATTCCTCTTGGTCACACTCTATGATATCCTCAACTAAAATTTCTTCTGCGCATGAGTTAGACACGTTAGTATCATTCACGAATTCAGTTTGAGTATCAGAAGATTATGCTCCTTTAGATTCTGTGGAGGATGTAGATTCCTCTGCCTTAGGCGTTACTTTCTCCAAACCATCTGTACTACCAGAAGGATGATCACCAGATTCATGTGAAAGTGGTGTGGAAGTAACAAAAGCATCATCCCTCTTGAGTTCAGTTGGTTTAGAGAAGTTTGGGTAATAGGGCTTCCATGGTTTAGATAGATAATCTGAAGGTTTACCATAAATCATTTTTTCTGCATTTTCTAGATCAGCCTCAGATTCAGGCATTCTTGTATAGTTATGATTATAAGGTGGAGGAGCCCTATTATACCCAAGACCTTTGGTGAATTTTTTCTAGTAATTTAGCTGAAGGTCACATAAGTCCTTGACCAATATGCTGGAAGTTTCAAATTTTTTAATGTTTATTTCATTTTCGTGAAACTTCCGTGTCAAGGAATTTAGCTTGGCTAAGGTTGCTTGAAGTTCTACGTCCTTTTCAGCTGGTTTTAGCTTATAGTCGTAGACCCAACATTGCTGTTGGTTCAAGTCTAGCTTTAGCTTGAGCTATATCTTGTTTCTAAGCTTCGACCTTTTCCATAAGAAGCTTGTTCTTATGTTTAAGGGCGATTTTCTGTGACGCAGCTTGTTGGTATTCAGCTACAAGAGTTGAATTATGGGCGCGCATTTGTGATAATTTAAAACGACAACTATCATAACAGAGAATTCGATTTACTATTTCCGAAAGATCGGCGTCTCAGTTGTCTGCGCCATCAAGCAGTGGTTGCTGTTCTTGGAGAGATTCAATGTTTCCATCTGAGCTGCAACATATGCCCAGTTGAATCCTTCTATTGCTGTTGACTCCACCCCAGTGCTCGATGGACTGTCATGACTTGAGAAGCAGCGACCGCTTGTATGTCATACCTGGATGACCGTTGCATTCTTGCATTCCCTGGCAAAGTGTCCTGGTTTGTGACATCTGTAGCATCTGAGTTTATCCTTTGTGAGACCAATCTTTAGATTTGACAATGGTTGCCATCCATACTTCTTCTGAAACTTGTTAACCCGAAAGGCAAGCCATTGCTAGATTCCAGGACACATCGATCTCGTCCAGGTCCTCCTCCATTATTTGATCAACTCCGGTTGGAAGAATGGGTGGAGGAGTCAAATCACCTGCCAGAAAGGCGTTCAAGCTCTTGATCATCGAAGCTGCAATAGCCAATTTCTCTTTGTTGTCTTTGGTGAGAAACGCAGAGTTGGACACAGGTTGAGGAGGTGCAGGCGCTGGGGCCGCAGATTAGGGAATGTTGCCTTGTTGAACTGCTTGAGGAATTGCAGGACTGAACACCATGTTGGGATACTGAGCATGGTATTGTGTCTGAACTTAAGCAGCCATAATCATAGTGGGATTTTGATATTGAAGACCATACACGTACTGGGTTTTCTGTGGCTTGGCAAGAGAACTATAAACCACGTTTGAGCTACCCGGTGTTTGTGAATTTCCTTGCAGAGGGCTATAAACCAAATTTTGTGACATCAATGCTGCATTTTGCCCTGTTATCCCGTGGGCCATCAAACTGCTCTGATGATTTATTTCTCTCTGCTTGTTATCAATCTCACATGATTTGATAGTAGCTATCATTTCTGTGAGAGTGACATCATTCAGGTTCTTTGTCTTTTTTATCATTCCCACATCCGCATCCTAACTCTTTGGCAGTGAATTTAACGACTGTCTGTTCATAGCACTATTTGTGAGAGTAATCTCAGCTGATATCATCTGGGAAACAAGCTTTACATATCGACGAATCTGGTTCTCAATGGTTTCCCCGTAGATGTGATTAAATGAGCTGAATTGTTGATTCAGCTGATTTACCCTGCTTGCCTTCATATCTGCATTTCCCTCATAGAGATTTTGTAGTTCACTCTATACTTCTTTTGCGGTCTTACAATTTCTAACCGTGATAGAAATATCTGGTCCAAGCATCGTGGTCAGTACAGCCGAGGCCTTTTCATCTTCCTCAATTATCTTAACTTAGAATGGGAACCATTAACTATTCGTTGACTGAGAATTCGTGAATGATTATTGGATTTGAATCTAAAATTTTGTTTGCCTAATGACATAAGAAAATGCAAATTGATACATACTTAATTGATTCTTTTGAATCAAAAATCCTTCTCAATTTCCATTATAACAAAAACGATAAGTATATGTAAATCCCAGAACGGAAATTGTTACAATCTTCTGGAGTCCACAGGTGACTGGGCCTAGGAATATTTGCGTCCGGATCTTGCTCGGTACTGTAGACTATCGTTCGCGGACCATTCATGATACACCTCCACACACCAGGCTCTTTTGCCTTGCAATATTGCTCGAAACGAAACTTCCATTCATAATATTCATCTCCATACAGCAAACGTGGCACTTTAGTAGAAGTGCCAATGACTTGATCCAACTCTTGATGGAGGGCCAGTGTTTGTGATTGCAGGGCAGCTAGAGTGGCATTGGTCAAGTCTTGTGCTGTCATATATCCATTCATCATGATTAAATTAATTAGAATTACCAAACAGATTTAATTTAGTTTATTTTAGTAGAATTAAATCGATCCGGAATGGTCAACTCTGAAGACAGTCCGATATGGTCAAATCCGGAGGATGAATCCGAAACTGAATTGAATCCGAAGATTGATAAATCAGAATTAACTCTGAGATGATGAATCCGAAACTGAAAAGTCCGAGTTGATGAATCCGAAAACCTGTAAATCTGAACTGAGAATCCGGAATAAAAATCCGAGTTAAGAGAATCCGGAATAAAGAATTCTAAATGAGAATCCGAAATAGATAATCCGGAATGATGAGAATTCGGAATGATGAGAATCCGGAATAATGAGAATCTGGAATCCAATCCTTATCCGATTGCAACAGTAATCCGAATTTTTAACAACAGAAATCCGACTTCCAAGGAACTGATAACCACCAACAGTATCTTGGATCCGGAAAAGTAGTAATCCGGATTGAGCAACAGTCCGGGATCAATCCGAGATGGATGATCTCCTTAGTGTTCTTCGGAACTATAATAGTAGCAGATCCGAAATACCTGAATCTTCTTCGAGTTCTTCGGAATCCGTAACAGTAGCAGATCCGAAACCCTCAAATCGTCTTCGCGTTTTCGGAACAGTAGCAATTCCGAAGAAAAACCAGTGGTTCTTCGATTCTAAACAGTAATCCGGAACAGCAACGATTCTGAACAGCAGCAACACCACTTCGAAACACCTTCTTCAATCAGCAATACCCGGAGCCTGTATTTGAACAGCAGGCTCTGATACCAATTGTAAGTCCCAATAACGGATCTAATAGGTATCACTAACCTAATCAGTAGCGGAAATAATGATTAGGAAGAAGAACAGACTTTGAATTAAGAACAACTTGCATACACTAGCAAAGTATCTGATACAAGTTTTGCAAATACAACTCTCTAACCTTTTCACCTTGACCTAAGACTTATATTTATAATGCTCACTAAGCCCACCATTTACAACCTTAGGCCCACAAGGCACTAGGAAGCCCACAAACCCCTCTAAAGCCCAAAATAACTCTAATGTGTAAACCTTTGGTAATATAGGCCCAACAGAGACAAGGTTATCGCATACGCTTCAAGGCAACTCAAGATTCACGAGAAGAACTACACTACTCACGACCTTGAACCTGGTGCAGTTGTTGTTGCATTAAAGATTTGGTGACACTACCTTTATGGTACGAAGTGTGTGGTCTTCATAGATCATAAGAGCCTTCAACACATCTTTAACCAAAAATATCTCAACATGCGTCAACGTCGATGGGTGGAATTGCTCAACGACTACGACTGCGAGATTCGTGACCATCATGGTAAAGTGAATGTTGTGGCTGACGCTCTTAGTCGTAAAACTCACGTGAAGAGTATTTGTTGCCTCCAGATTTTGAACAACCTTCGTGAATGTATTCAAGAAGCACAATACTAATCTGTTAACGAAAACAATGTATCCAACAAGATGAAGTGTGATGCTGAGAATCAGCTTGTGTCCAAATCTGATGGTATTTAGTGCTATCTCGATCGTGTGTGGATTCCCAATCGTGACAACCTTCGTGACTTCTTGATAAGGAAGCTCACAACTCCCGATATTCCATTCATCCTAACGCCGACAAGGTGTGCCAAGATCTTCGTACATCTTACTGGTGGCCTGGAATGAAGAACGATATCGCTATCTACGTTTCAAAATGCCTCACTTATTCCGAGGTAAAGGCTGAATATCAACGTCCTTCTGGCCTACTTGAACAACCAGATATTCCAGTCTAGAAATGGGAAAGTATAGCAATGGATTTCATTACCAAATTACCTCGTACTTCTTCTGGTCATGATAGCATCTGGGTAATCATCGACCGTTTGACCAAATCCGCTCATTTCCTCCCCATTGGTGAAGATTACAAAGCCGAAAATTGGCTCGTATCTACATGGATGAAGTTATTTGTTGTAATGGTATCCCCCTTAACTTCATCTCAGACCGTTATGCTCGTTTTACCTCGCATCTTTAGCAAACCTTTTAGAAAGCTCTTGGTACTCATCTTAATCTTAGTACAGCTTTTCCTCCTCAATCTAACGGTCAAACTGAATGATCCATTCAAACTCTTGAGGATATGCTTCGTTCTTGCGTAATCGATTTTGGTGGCAACTGGGATACACTTGTCTTTGGTAGAATTCTCGTATAATAATAGTTATCACGCTAGTATTCAAATGGCACCATTTGAAGCACTGTGTGGACGAAAATGCCAATCGCCTATCTGTTGGCACGAGATCAGTGAAGCTCAAATCACTGGTCCCGAACTCATACAAGAGACGACGGACAAGATCCTGCAAATCTATGATAACCTACTCAAGGCTCAAAGTTGACAAAAGAGTTACGCTAACAAGAGGCGAAAACCTTTGGAATTCAACGTTGGTGATCATTTACTACTCAAGGTATCCCCTTGGAAGGGCGTAGTTCGATTTGGTAAGAAAGGTAAACTCGCTCCTCGCTTCATAGGTCCCTTCAAAATTCTCGAAAGGATTGGCAAGGTAGCGTATCGTATCGTCTGGACCTACCTCAAGAACTCAGCAATGTTCATCCAACTTTCCACGTTTCCAATCTGAAGAAATGTCTAGCTGAAGAAGGACTTCACGTCCCACTCGATGATCTTCAAATCAACGAGTCCCTACACTTTGTGGAAAAACCGGTCGAAATCATGAACCAAGGAACCAAGCAACTTAGGCGCAGTTGCATTCCCATAGTCAAGGTTCGATAGGAAGACAAACGTGCGCTGAATTCACTTGGGAACTCGAGAGTGAAATGAAGACCAACCATCCACATCTTTTAGTTGAGTCTTCCTCTTGAAATAATTTTGGGGCGAAATTCCTAAAGTAGGGGAGACTTTAACGTCTCACATTCTTGTACTTTCCTTATTTAGAAAGTGTTATCGTATTTCTATTTATGGGAACTTGTGTTCGTGTCTTATCCGTATTTCCGTTCCAACTTTGTAACCTGAGACAATGATCATGGTGAAATACTTATTTTATCTATACTTGTTATACTTGCAATCAAACATTCGAATACTTGCTTTCATGCAAAATATACTTATCATACACGTAAACAAATCATTCAAGTACAGACTTACATGCAAATCCATACTTATTATACGTGCAATACTTATACATTACAACTTTATGCTTAAAATACCTAAAAACTGACTAAAATACGAAAACGTAGCCCAAAACCAAACTCTTTGTGCAATCTTGCTCACTTCGCACGAAGTGCACCTCGCACGAAATGATGTCCAGCTCGTACGAATTGACCCTATTTCCTATAAATACCAACTCCACTCCACTCCTAAACTCTTTGCTCACTCCAAAATGACTCCCAAGCTACTGATTTCCTCTCTACGTATCAGATCTGTATCAGAAGGTTTCTAGACCTTCTAACTCATTTCCTTTACTTACTTTTTGATGATTTCTTCTACTCTTTTCTAATGCATGCATCTTCAAGTGTTGAATGCCACCAAGCTCATCATCCTCTATATGATTAAGCTTGTGTTGGTAGTAGTGTGAACACTAGAAGCCTTGGCTTCCGAATTAGTTCTACCACCTCATTTGCCATTGCATATCATTCAAGCGGCTTGCTAGCACCAAAGTTACCTAACCTCGTCTGGCCTCCGACACTTAGTTAACTCTTTTCATGTCGGGAATGGCTCACCTAGGTTAATCGTACTTGGCCACTTGTATAGTTGGATTTACATTCTGTTATTCATGACCAACCGGGTTGCTACAACCTTGTGATTTGGTGAATCATATAATCAGGTGTTCGCACCCCCATGCTTGACTTCTATGACGAACTTGACAAAAAGGACCTAACCTATGCATAACTATTATATTTTCTTAATAATCTGGTCTCGACATAATCTTAACCTTATTTTGAATTAAGTTTTATGATCCTAGACTGTTCTACCTTGTGGTCAGAATTCCCGTTCACAGAAACCATTGTCGAAACGGGTGCCAAACGAGCAAAATCATGCCAGAACTGTCACTTCGCACGAAGTGGTCAATCCACTTCACACGAAGTGGTGATTTCTACGTTTTCGATCCATATCTGCGGAATCCTCGTCCGAATCTTTAGTTAACCACAGTCAATTCACACACCTTTGTTTACCCCTTGTAGGGTAACTTCGGTGTGCATCACTTCAACACTCTAACTCAACAACTCGCGGATTTCTAGGTAGCTTGCAACACCGTGAGTATACTCGATCCGTTTACTTTTATCACCTTTGGGTGCTATACATGTACGCTATCAAAATCACACAAACATGCTTATACTTAATCCCAAACAATCCTTATGCATGCTGACGTGACAAACTTGAATTCATACATAGTTATACTTAATATGCTTATACCATGTCATTAACTTCGATCAAGCCTCCCTTAACATGTATAGCGCAATAGGATTAACGCACCGCCTGAATTCGTCATGTTAAGTAAACAAAATGGTTTAGTCATTGCTATGATTAGATTACGCTAGCAGGAAATTTTGGGTTGACACGTATAATTGCATGATAGTTTTGCCATGTTAGTCATGAGTTTACATTTACGCATGAGGGTTTGTTAAACGTTTATATATGCTATTATTCAAACTTGTATACTCTCCAATGCCTTGTGTGTTGAACTATACTTTAACATGTATTGTAGGTTGATGACGATGCTGATCCCTTGAATCTAGTAGGCTGGACATAGAAACTCATCTTAATTTATATTTGTATAAGATCGTGTTTCTAATTGAAATGTTGTACTTTTGTTGTAGTTGTACTTGAATTTGATGTTATATTTGTTTCCAAGCAATGTACTTGAAATTTTAGCAATGAAATGAAATGCTGTTCAATTAAATACTTGTCACAAATTTAGCATTATATTATATCGAGCAATCTATTTACGTCCGCCCCGATAATTACGTCATCGGTTGGGGTATGACAGAATTAACTTGGTGTTTCTTCATATTCTTTGTCTTCTAGGGATTGTATCAACACCATTAACCATAAAATCACATCTTAGCGTTTGCATCCTAGTTCCTAGCCTGTTACTTAAAAAATAGGGGGTAATTTCATGTTATCCAGAAAATCAAATGTGATTATAATGCGTCTAATAATTGTTGGTATATTCTATATGTTCTATACAGTTTTGTATACAACCATCTGCATTAATTTAGACCCCTATATAAAGTTCTAGAATCTGAAAGTTGTGTTTGACAAACCCAATTGAAACTCAGACCCTCAAACTCCTGTTTAAAATCTAAACCATTTATTTTGGTGCATGTCATATTATCAAGGCTATTCAAGAGGGTTGTGGAAAGAGTTAGAAAACTTAATAAAACTTCACATTTATGGCTTTGTATACCCTAACACCTGGGTGTTAAAGGGTGACATGACATGTTAACTAGCGTTGTAATCAGTCCTCCTTGTGTTAAGGGGCATTAAAAGGATCACTTGTTAACATATTAACGAAAATATTATAAAAACATCTGTAAAAACAAAAACAAAAAAAATGTCGAGTCGTTAGTTAAAACACTGATCTCTCCATAACCAGGTTTTATTAGCTTGTTAGTTTAATTAATAATGACACATGTGGGTGCGGTGTTCGAATTGGGTAATTGTGAATATTATACGGAAGAAAAGCTGCGTATAGTTTGTTTGTCATCCGATAGTGGATTAAGCCACGCTGATTGATACCACCAAAATCAACAATGATAATGGCTTCAAGATTCCTCCTTCTTCTCACCTTGTTCTCGATCGGTAATTGCATAAAAGAAGAAGATGAAAAAACAATCAAAACAAGGATGGAAGAATTCTCTGGATACCCAGCAGCAGACCCTTCTCATGAAATCCATTCCATTCCGGTCGATTCTCTCGCTCTTCAGCAACAGGTTCATCATTTATCTATTTTAGTTTTGGTTTTAGGTTGAAATAGCATGCTACTGGTTAATTAATTAAAAATTTATTCTTACCAAGCATATGTATGTTGTTGATTGTTTGGGTGCAAGATTGATGAGCTCTCAACCTTTTCGGATTCACCGGCTCCTTCGGTAACCAGGATCTTGTATAGTCATAATGATGTAGTGGCAAGAAGGTATCATCATAATCAGTTTGGTGGGCTTTTAAAATGTTCATTTTTACTAACCTTGTGACTTTAGATTTTCTTTGACTTGATAAACCTTATTTAGAACAGGTGTTGTTTTTAATATACAACTGACTGACTTGTACAACAATAAGACTTTATTCCATGAGCACATCCATATACATAACATCAAGTATGTTTAAAGGATTGATATACATACATATGGATGTATCTAACTCGTTTTTGTAGGTTCATCAAAAACTTGATGGGACGGGCTGGCCTTTCTGTCAGGGAGGATGCTGTCGGTAACATATTCGGTCGCTGGTGAGTTTTTGTTTTGTATGTGCTCCATACCTTTGTGGAGTCATTTTAGTTAACTCTTGATAGCATACAGGGAAGGCAGTGAACCGGATGCACCCGCTGTTTCAACTGGATCTCACATTGATGCGATTCCATACTCTGGGAAATATGATGGGGTAGTCGGCGTATTGGGTGCGATTGAAGCCATAAACGTACTCAAGAGGTAATTATTATACGTATACATCTTTGTATGGTCATTTTATGTATAATGTTTGGCTTCTCTATGTTTTTTAATTTACAGATCTGGATTTAAACCTAAACGGTCGTTGGAAGTAATAATGTTTACCTCAGAAGAGCCTACAAGATATGGAATTAGCTGTTTGGGAAGGTCTGTCTGTACTAGGGGTGCTAAACGGGTTGTGTTCGCGGGTTCAACCCGACCGAAAACCAAAAATTTTAGACCAACCCGAACACGACCCATATATTCGTGGGTTGACCCAAACACAACCCGTTTTTATTTTCTTATTTTTGTCCGCAAATTAATATATTAAAATTGTAAATTACTACAAACATAGTTATTAAAGGTGCGAGGCGCACTCAAGGGATTTGTTGGGCCTGGGGTTTTATTTGCGCCCAGGCGCGCCTGGGCGCTCACTTTAATAACTATGACTACAAATGTATATAATACAATTACATTTAAATTATAAAATCTTATGCCAATTTCTCTTTTTAACATATAATTATGGCATAAAATACACATCCAATTTAATTTATGACATAAAACATATTGTAAAAAAATATAATATAATATAAATGGGTTAAATGGGTCATCCCGCCAACCCGACTGGGTTGACCCGAACCCAACCCGTTTAGCTAATTCTAATATAATACAAACTCTGTACCTCTGTTTTATTATGCAATTGGCCATTTCATTATGTGAAGAAAACTTGATTAGTTAATTCTATCTGGAATTTTCAGCCGCTTATTAGCTGGGAGTGTGTCGCTTGCTAAAGCTCTCACGCAGACGGTAGATAACACCAATATTTCATTCCTGGATGCTGCAAAATCCGCTGGTTATGCGGAAAACGAGGATTTTTCCTGCGTATTTTTAGACGAAAAAAGCTATTCAGCCTTTGTAGAGTTGCACATAGAACAAGGTCCTATTCTGGAAAATGAAGGTATTTCGATTGGTATCGTGACTGCTATTGCTGCACCAGCAAGCATCAAAGTTGATTTTGGAGGAAACGGAGGGCATGCTGGGGCCGTTTTAATGCCACAAAGGTAATAACAACCCACTTTATCTAGAGTACAATGTCATTTTCGTCCTTGAGGTTTGGCCAGTTTTGCGACTATCGTCCACAGGTTTATTTTTCTGTATCTGGATCCAAAAGGTTTGAATCTTGTCATTTTTATCCAGCTCGTTAACTCCATCCATTTTTCTTCGTTAAATCAGGGGTATTTTTTTTTACCAACTTGTTTTGTTTTGTTTATACTTGTACATTATGCTAAATGCTTGTACATAAAGTGAAAAAGACCGAATTGCCTTTAAGTTAACAAAAAAGACAGAAATACCCCCGACTTAACAGAGAAAAGTGGGTGGAGTTAACGAGCTGGATGAAAATTGCAGGATTTTGAACCTTTTGGATCCAGATGCGGAAAAACAACCATTTGGACGAAAGTCGCTAAACTGACCAAATCTTTGGACGAAATGGCATTTTACTCTTTCATCTATTAAAAGTTAATTGTTTGAAAAATAATATAATGACTAAACTGGAATGATTTGGAACAGAAATGATGCAGGACTGGCTGCTGCTGAATTGGCGTTAGCTGTGGAAAAACATGTTCTGGAATCTGGATCCGTAGACACGGTTGGGACAGTCGGTAACCCCTTTCTTCTCTTTCTTATTTATTTTGGTTGAACTGAGCACATCAAGCTATATATATTAGGAATACCTAAGACACAACCCCTGTTTTTTAATTGTTTTTCTTTGCCAAATTTACAAGAATGCCATCCGATCCATTTTTTTTTCTTTTTTGTGTATTCAATCCTTCAACTTTTTTTGCCACATACAGCCCTTCAGCTTTCTAAAAACTTTGTAAATGTCATTTAGATCCCCGTGAATTTTACGTGCTCATATTTATACATGGGTCAAATATAATACGTTTTTATGCTTTTTTATGTACATTTTTTGTTGGTCTACGTCTTGTTCATAAACAAGTAGGGTCAAATATAATATGTTTTCAGTGGGCGGTATAAATTCGAGTTACTTTACTTTTCGACTCCGCGGCAACGTGTGATACCATTCTTTAACGTAAAAGACCCTACTTTCTTACGCGCTTGTTTTTAAGTACGTTTTGTTATAAATCTAAGTTGGTTTACGTTTCGACGTTAATTTTCTTGGTAATGAGTTAGGTCAAATTTAATACGTTTTCGTGCTTATTTTAATGTGCGTTTTCAATTGGTCTACGTTTTGACATAAATACTTTTCGAAAACAAGTCTGGTTAAATATTTGACGGTATAAGTTTGAGTTACTTTAAGTTTCGACGCCGCTACAACGCGTGTCGAGTCAAAATACTAGTTTCATACATTTTGTGAAATCAAGTTGTTGCGTCTTTGAAGGTATATTGGAGGTGCATCCCGGAGCAATCAACAGCATCCCTAGCATATCACATATCGAAATAGGTATATCTCTCAAAATGTATACTTTCCAAAAAAAGCCAAAATTAGGTAACACCAATACTTTTAATGTGTATATATTTGAGAAAATAGAATGGCTATGAATTGACTACATACAGATACACGGACATTGATGAAAAACGAAGAAATACGGTTATAGAAAAGGTCCACAAGTCCGCTGTGAGCATATCGAAGAGGAGAGCGGTCGAGCTTTTGGAGTTCAAGATCGTAAACCAGGATCCACCTGCTCTCTCAGATGAATCGGTCATCAACGCAATAGAATCCGCCGCTCAATTATTTGGTTTGAGTCACAAAAAGATGATTAGCAGAGCTTACCATGATTCTCTCTTTATGGCCAGGTTTCGCACTTTAAACTTTCCTTGTTTAAACCACACGGACTAGGCGTGGATTTGTGGCGTGGGGGCTTATGGGTGGTGTGAGGTGGCGGCTTTTCATTGGTTGGTTCTTGTTTATTTATTTTATATTTTTAACTTTTTTTTTGTAAAAACGCCACTAGCCACGTCGTTCCCACTCCTCCCTTTTTTACACCACGCCACTTTTCTGACGTGTGCTGACGTGGCAGCCACATGTCGAATAACGCCACTCTTTCATGCCCCTCCACTCCGTACAGTCTTAGTTTCTAAACTTCGACTCTTGAAAAAAAAGCGATTAATATACTTTTAAATTGATTGATGCAGAAAAGCACCAATGGGCATGATATTTATCCCATGTTATAAAGGTACAACCATAATCATTTCAACAATATACATTAACACCTTTTCTTATGTATTATTTTTTAATTTATTTTATATAACTTGAATGGCTGTGTTGATTTGCAGGCTACAGTCATAAACCTGAGGAGTATGCCTCCCCTGAAGATATAGCAAACGGAGTGAAGGTGTTGGCGCTAACCCTTGCAAAATTGTCCATTAACTCATGATATGGACTTGACTTACGCTTTATATAATGCACAATTCGTATCAAATCACGCTTGGTTGTTTAATTGAAAACGCCTTGTACATTTGTCAACTATTTTGATGTTAATGCTTCAATTAGGGTTGGTGAAAGGTCTTGGCTAGGCCAAATCAGTAACCTCGTCTCAGTTTGTACGAACAAATCCGGTTAGACCGCTGTGCCTGACAAAAAAATTGTAATCAGTTTGTTCAAAAAAAAAAAAATCAGTTGTTCCTTTGGTAGTATGTAAATGAAAAAAGTGTGGAAAAAAAAAGATGGATGTTTTCTCATGTTGCAAGGAAAGACCCAAAATGTTACTGTAACACAAGTGATTATCATAGTGAAATGGCATGTTATATATTGACAAAGTTTTTATATATAGATATCATAGTGAAATGGCATGCAAGCCTATTATTACAAACCAAGAAAAATCAGTTAATCACAACTTAATTTTTTTTTAACGGCAAATTTCTTTTTAACTTTTGTCATTCATTGGACTTGAACCCAAGACCTTCGCCTCTCAAATCAGGTGCTGAAACCACAACACCGTTGGTCATTCACAACTAAATTGTGAACGACTTACGGTTACTTAAAAAAATTACATGACAGCCTAAAGTTGGAATCACATAATAAAATACTACTTTTGTCTTATAATGAAAATTTCCTACATGCATACCATGATGTATTTTTTATGATGTTTGTTGTATATATGTGACATAAATTTCCTAAATTATGGTAATAAATAACTACTAATTTTACAGAAATTTTTTACATAAACTATGGGCGAACTTTCAAATTGAATGATTCAAACTTATAATTTTAGCGTGATTTATGTAAATCCTGAAAACTCCTAAACTCTATAATTGAATTAAATCTTTTTTTTTAACCAACTTGAAGTGTAAAACAAGTCAACCCCAATGGAATTCAAAGTAATCACACTTGATTTGATTTAAAATTTCTAAAAACTGAAGAGTTTTTTGATTTTATATTTTTGTACTCCGAACAAAAACCAAGCAGAGATACCGAATTGATTTGATTTTATAATCAAAGATTAATCACATACAATAAAATTTCGCTTGTGTGTTTTCAAAGATGTTAATCTTAAGTGATTTTTCATCAATCCTAATCCTAAACTTGACCTTGTTAATGATTTCAAACAAAGTGAAGATATTCAACAGTTGTGAAAAATAAAACATTCAACAATCATGAGTTACTAAAAACAAAAGAAAGATGGAGGGAGATGCAACGCATGCATATATATATATATATATATATATTCTAAAGCATGGAAATGAGGGTGATCAGACTACAGCTTCCATGGTTTCTCGGATCAAATCTATCTTTGTCTTGTAGACGTTGAACATGTGGCCGTTCAAATCGTTCCACTTCTTCTGTAATATTGATCTTTTCGAAGCAGGAACAACATCTAATGACTCCGCCACAGGAAACTTTACATCATTATGAAGTCCCCTCACAAATGCATCTAACTTGACATCATAATTATTATTATTATTATCATTATTATTATTATTATTATTATTATTATTATTATTATTATTATTATTATTATTATTATTATCTTCTTCTTCTACATGAGCGGAGACTATTCTTGCTTTTTTGCTTTTGCGAGCAGCTTTGCCTTTGGGTGCTCCTTTCCATATATCGCTTGAGAGCTGATAAAGCTTACATTCTCGCTTACTAGGTTTGGCTCTAAGTCCCTTTAGATAAACTTCTTTGAGTCGCCTGATCTTCCCGTACAGCTGTTTTTGGTCAACCTCAATGGTGAGTTCCAGAGTGTGACCGATGCGCTCCCAAAATGGCATTGAGCCGTTGGTGTAACCGCTATTAATCAATGCCCTCAGAATCTTTTTATCGTCTTCGTAGGAGAACATCCTGACAAACTGACGTTGTCTGCTTGGTTTGCTACCAGTTACTTCCACTTCTGCTTGAGCTTTTGGTGGTGTTTGGCTGACCTCATCAGCAGCAGCCGCAGCCGCCTTATTATGGTTCAATGGGTACGTATTAGTTGCTTTTTAATAATTAAAATGTGAATAAGAAACAGGAATTGGCAGAAATAATAATAACATTGTAATTGAAATTTACCTTTTGCTGTGGAGTGCTTTTCATGGATTCCTGTTCCTTTGTGCCGTCTTGTCTATCCGACTCAGACGCAGATGCAGACACAGACTCAGACTCATGGCGCTTACGCTTGGATCGTTTTTCGTATTCAGCATCATCATGTTTTCTAGATTCACTCCTTTCACTTGTTTGTTTGGATGTTTTTGTAGACGCAGACGCAGACACATGGTGCTTACGTTTGGATCGTTTTTCATATTCAGCATCAACGTCATCATCTTTTCTAGACTCGGAATCGGAATATTCACTGCTTTGACTCATTTTTTTTTCCTCTCTTGAAGAAATCTATCTGTATTAGATGAATACTCTCTCTTGATTGAAAAAATCTGTATTAGACGAGTACATATTTAAAGTTATGTTAAGTTGTCCAAATATGGTAATAAAATATTTGCTATTTTTACTTGAACCTAAATCAAGGAAATTATGTTGAGTATGGCAATAAACATTATGTGAAGCAAGATCATGGGTTAGTGGATGGATGGAATGCAAAAAAATCAGCAAGTAATTGGTTGACTTGGGTAATGCTCAATCCAGTTTCCTTTTTTCAATGGCGGGAAATTTTATTACATAAATAAATAAATAAAATTAGTAGTAAGCTAGAGATACAAAAATTTTATTACGTATTTTTTACATACTTGCCAATATCTATAAGAATATGAGATACGACAGAAGGCTTTAGAAAACAAATAAGGATGCTTATATTAAGTCTCCTATTCTTATTTTCTGATTTTGTAGGTTTTGCGCAAACCTGAAAAGCCATTATGATTCCATATTGGAAAAGAACAAAAATAAAATAAAAAACACTGAAGGGTATGGTCTCAAAAACTGCACCGACCAAGCGAGTTAAACTCAAGTGGCGCTCAAGAACATACCTTAGACAAGCTTAAGTAATAACTTCAGAGACCTTGCGCCGACCGAATGGATGTCTCCAAGGTCGCGCGCGAGGTCGAGAAGTAAATTTAACCATTTTAGACACTTGTTCCTTTTAGACAAAAGGCCAAGCTACATAATCTTGTGCCGACTTCAGAGGATGTACCAACGTCCCGTAAGTGTATGAAGCGCAGGGCAACGTCAAAGAAGTACGAAAGGTACAGGTGGAAGTACAATGGGCCAATAGGCGCTCAACAGACTGTATTATATCATGCTGCACGATAAACAATCGTGCAGGGGAAAAAAGTACACAAGTACACATACGTGGCATCAGTCAGCTTGCGCCGACCACTGTTCCAAGATCTCCACTACACTGCTGATGACAGACCAGACAATAGAGACAATTGTCAAGACACGTGGATCCATTTAACGTGCGCCAGCGGCCCTCTAGCCAATATCCACTAACGATCATGGCAGAGGGAGCAAAATGGATATTCCTTGTTGTCGACCTTAGGCCCAAGGCCCATTAGCCCATCTTCTTCACGAATCACCCCGGCTATAAATAGAGGACTTCACCTCCAGGTTTAAGGATCGTTCTCTTACTCTCTCACTTAATACACACACCTTTATCCTAAAAAACCATTACTTATTCTCACACCGAATGGTGGTTACAAGGAGAAACCCCCCTATTCTCCTCCTTGTAACGAGCTTACAGTGTGTTGCTGGTTTTGCAAGATTGTTATAGCTATTTGGACGAGACGAAAGAAGATTTACCATTATTTGTAGAGGCACAAACTAGAAACTAAACCTTGTTTTTAGTTTGGTGTTTCTTCATTGGCGCCCACCGATTTTTTCACAATCACTTTTCATCTTCTTTCTGAGCTAAATACTCTGATTCAATGGCCGATCAGAGTACTCCGTTTCCGACTTTCAACGCAAGCTCTCAAATAGGGGTGGCAGCGGACAACGCGCACGTCCAAAACCAACCTATTGACGAGTATGCCGACGGAGATTACACAGAAGCTGGGGTTATCCGCGCAAGTGGTACTCGTACCACCCAAACGGTGACCCCAACGATTCACGTAGCCAGTCCTTCCGCTCCCACAATGTCAAGGCTACTAGAAGGAGAGACCCCTGCATCCTGGTTCACAAAAAGCCAGGCAACTTTGAGCCTCATCTATGAACAACTGTGCAAGCAACAGGGCAGGCACCAGCTCAAACACAACAAACTCCGATGGTGGCACCGATGCCCAGACAACTGAATTACGAAACACTGCATCAAGAGCGCGCACAAAAATATAGAACGTCAACAAACCACTGTCACCAAGAAGGCAGAGTGCTCACACTACGTGTGACACTCACAACGACTTAGAAAGTTATTTCTACACACATACCGAGTCTAGACAGCGTACTCTGATCAGTAGTCGGCTTGGGCCGCGCAACATTCTGAACGCTGAATGGAACACAAATACTGACGAGTCTGATCTAACCTACCAACAAGAGGCTACGTCAGTCTTCAGTCATCTTCCAAAACATCATGAAGCTTACAAGCCAAAGACTCGCGTAACGTACAACGAGTTGGCAGAACAAGACTTCAGCCTTATTTACAGGCCAGCGGTAGCAGCAGAACATTTCCAAGTTCACTCGGAAGATCGCTCTTGCTCCATTGGAGAAAGCTAAACTTCCACAAGTTGTGGGTAAGTTTAATGGGTTAACCAATCCAGATGACCATGTGCAACTATTCACAAGCGTTGGCATGGTGGGGGGATGGACCATGCCTATGTGGTGCCATCTATTTGTACAAACCCTCACAGGAGCTGCTCGCACGTGGTTCGACAGCCTCCCTACAGGAAAAATAAAATCATGGCCAAATATTCAAGAAAAGTTCCCTGCACACTTCAGCTAACAGAGGCGGTACAAGCGTGATACGTCAGATGTTATGAACATTTGGAGGCGCGACAATGAGGGTTTAGAGGATTTCATCACTCGCTTCAACAAGGAGTGTCTAGAAATCGGTAATGTGAGCAAAGATCTCATGCGCGCTCATTTCAAGAAAGCCATCCGGTGTGATAGTTTAATCATAACTATCATAGGCAAAGACGGAATGCCAGAAGAGTGTGATAAGCCGATGGCGGCAGCCAAGATCGTAGTGCAAACTGAGGAGTCACTGACCGGAGGCAGATTCAGCCATTACTCAGACGATCACTACTCCCGAATTAATACGCATGAATTAGGCAGGCGTAAGAGGAAGAACAAGGGCTCCAACTAGAAATCAAACCAGTTTGGCAGCTACGATGAAAAGCCTCGTTATGACGACATGCCTAGATACCAAGAAGATGCTCACGCAACAATCGATAAGATTGGATACAAGAAACCGATCAAGAATAAGAACAGAGAAAAGTGTTGGACTCTGTTGTCTAAGACACCTAAGGAGGTTCTTATGACGGAGAACCACGATTTCAAAGCCCCGTCTCAGATGAAAAACAAAAAAGGCCAAGAACCAAACATGTATTGTGGAAAGTAATTATAACATCAACTATACATTGTTTAAAGGAATATGCCTTTAAACGGATAGTACATGAAAATATTTGGACATAAACAACTTGATAATTGTTGCGTTAACTAACAGTCAAAGACAAGACATCAAATGTGTAACCACATCACGAGTGAGTAGTGAGTGTATTGAGATGAGATACACAAACGAGATTCTTGTCGAAATACTTCGTTAGAAGTCATTGGAAAATTCACAAGTGTGAATTCTAACATATGAAAGAAAAAGTACTATATGTTAGTGTATACCTTTAATAAATCTTGCGAGATTTGTTCCGAGTGATCTCTACGTAGATGCGTCTACCACTTGATTATTATTCGAACTATATGGAGATTTTACCTTCGTTTGGGAGAGCATCCTAAATATACATATCTCCTAATGAATAACAATAAATGTGCAAATTGCTTATCGCATTATTATGAATGGCATATTTGTTGAGTGTCGATCTAGTTGACTCTATCTCACACATAATAGTGATTGTAGACAAGGAACATTCATCTTGTTCGTGATGAATGTGTTCACCAAGTGACTTAGATTAAGACTTATGTTTAAGTCCTTATGAGTCAATGGTAAAGAGTTGGAGATCAAATGTAAACAAGTTATGTTCCTTAATTGAATGATAAAATTTAGCTATGTGCTATATTGCTATATACAATAATTTGTGAGACCTTCCTAAATATTGATGTTTTAGGATTATGAATAAGTCTCATTATTTTGTCTTAACAAGGGATGAATGTTGCAAAGTGATATTATGATATCCTTGGGGCTGTGAAGAATCAGAATGATGCATATTCTATTCACATGCTAAAGTATTGTAGTCTAAAGCATGCTAGACTAGTACTTGGTTAATTATGGGTCTTGACAGAGACTAATTAACTCTAAACATTCAAATGTGTATGAACACAAAAAGAATTTGTGTATAGACAAAGTTGGGGAGAACTTTCATTCATTATAAGGAAAAGACATGTAACTTTTGAAGAGTTTGTTTGAAAAGCTAATGAGGAGAACTCATTGTCTAGGCTTATTCTAGATGTTAAATTATGTTGATGCACTTTATGTACATCACTATGCGAATAGGCTAGAAAGAGTGTGTATTGAATATTGTATAGATTAGATACGAACACACGACCCAAATGCGAGCGAGAACAGGCTCGTACGAGTGAAAATGTCACTCGTACGAGTGAGAATGTGCCTCGTACGGTGATAAACATCTCACTCGTACGAGTGAGCTTATGTGGTTCATACGAGTGACATCTTGTCACTCGTACGAGCAACCATTCGCACGAGCTGATCATGTCTATATATAGGTGTTGTGTGTTCATTGTTTTCAAGTTTTGGAAGTTCTCTAAGGGGAAACGCTGGTGGATTCTCTCTAGGAACTCCGCCAGCCTGACAAGATGTATACTCTTTCGGTATGAATGAACGAGTGCTTCCGCTGATTCTGTTTCTACTCTCTTTCTACCGAATCTGTACTATCATACGCCCAAGCTTCCGTATAGAACCGCGTTCACCGGGACCACAACTGGTATCAGAGCTACGGTACCGATTCATTCAATCTAACAGTTGATGAATCACCTACGCTCATGAATTTTGGACGTATGAGGGGTTTTAGATGTAAAACATCAAATAATCGGACAATCCACGAACATAATGTAAAATTGAAACCATAAAATTGTTAGACTGATTTTTGACTAGATCTATGCAAAAATCATGTTGAAATTCGAAGAAATAAGGATTCTGGATCGAAAAGACGTAATCAGTTTCGTTCGTACGAGTGAGCCTCTGTGGCTCGTACGAGTGACACTTTATCACTCGTACGAAGCAAAACACTCGTACGAAGCACCACTCGTACGAAGCACCACACGTACAAAGTCCAGCTCTTATGAAGTGGTGACAAAAAAAGGCATTTTTTGATCGTATCGACAAGACGAGTGCCCAGAAAAAATTTGGTGATTACAATTTTTTTTTGAAATTTAGCGTCTAATCCGGCCTGTATGGGGACACCGTCTAGAGCTTCAAAGTATAGATTTGATGATACGGTCACAAAGGATGAAGATTTTGGGGTAGTCACTGATACCTGCACAAAAACGTTGATCATCTGGTGTAGTGACTATTAATGGGCCTTAACGTTAAATCGGCATTTGATCAAAACTGCAATTTTGGGAAATTTTTCGCAAAATTTGAGTACCATATGCTGCAGTCGCACCATAATCTTCATCCCCATAAGAACTCAAGACGTCAAAATTTGCAAAAATGAGGGAGAATAAAAATTTTCACGTATATGTTAAAATTCCGGCATTTTTGAAATTCGTGACGATGAGCAGTATCCGGGTGGTTCCAACTGCAGACTATCTGGGAAACACAGAGGATCGAAGATTCATTTTTGGAATGTTGATCGAAGAATGTTCAGAATATCAGATCATGTTTCAGATTAATGCTCAAGGGTTAAATGCATGATCCCCGATGTGGAATTGGAAGACATACGACTGCTTATCTTTAACTCTGCAAGGCAAATGAACTGTTTTCGTACTAACCGCCAGGAAACAAGGATGTCTTGTAATTTCAGTTGCCCCATTCCAGCGAAGATAGCTATACATCTGTTTTTGTGACTAAAAAAGGAAGAATGTGTTTTTGATTGCGGCAGAATGTGTGATCGAAGAATGTTCAGAATTTTCAGATCATGTTACAGATTGATGCTTAAGGGTTAAATACCTGATCCCCGATGTGGAATTGGAAGCACATACGACTGCTTATCTTTAACTCTGCAAGTCAAATGAACTGGTTTTCGGACTAACCGCCAGGAAACAAGGATGTCTTGTAGTTTCAGTTGCCCCATTCCAGCGGAGATAGCTATACATATGTTATTGTGAATACAAAGGAAGAATGTGATTCTAATTGCCGAAGAATGTTTCTCAGATTCAATGTGCTACCAGATAAGATGATTCCGATGATGATTTGCTGATTGAGAAGATTATTGATTTGCTGATCAATCGTGATTACGGAAATCGGGATTTCAGATTTGCACGGATATTCATTGATTTGAAGTTTATCGTTGTGGTAATTTGAAATTTCTATCAATTGCCAGTTGGGTTTTGAAGCTCAGAGGATCGAGCATCAGAGGAGTGCCATAAACCGAACACGGATGTGGTTAACGTCGAAACGTAGAAGCTGCATTGTTTAATTTCAAATTGGTGATTTTTAAAGAAAATTTGTAGATCAAGCAAATCAGAGGAGGTCTTGAACCGTGCAAACAACGACCTCAAGATTAATTTATGGAGAAAATTATTACATGGGGAATGTTTCTTAAGGTAGATAATGCAAACCTGGATCATCCATCAAGGGGGAATTTGTTAACGCGTTCTACGACATCGACAGATACCTAATGAAGTTGCAGAATATTCAAACACAGCTCTCAGATTTCAAGATCAAGTTCAAGCTTCGACAGTGACGTCCAAGGGGGAAATTGTTGATGCCCTTTATGTCCGTCACTGTGTGAATAGGCTAGAAAGAGTGTGTGTTGAATATTGTATAGATTATATACGAACACGCGACCCAAGTGCGAATGACGAACCGGCTCGTACGAGTGAAAATGTCACTCGTATAAGTGACAATGTGTCTCGTACGAGTGATAAACATCTCACTCGTACGAGTGAGCTTATGTGGTTCGTACGAGTGACATCTTGTCACTCGTACGAGCAACCATTCGCACGAGCTAATCATGTCTATATATAGGTGTTGTGTGTTCATTGTTTTCTAGTTTTGGAAGTTCCCTAAGGGGAAACGGTGGCGGATTCTCTCCAGGAACTCCGCCAGCCTGACAAGATGTATACTCTTTTGGTATGAATGAATGAATGCTTCCGCTGATTCTGTTTCTACTCTCTTTCTACCGAATTTGTACTATCATACGCCCAAGCTTCCGTCTAGAACCGCGTTCACCGGGACCACAAATTAGAATTATTCTAAGTTGATGACAAACTTATGACAATGGCATGTGTTGCTTTGGTCAGCTCAGAAGCTTATGTAAGCTAATGCAATATAAGTTGAATTCACTGATATAATGAGGTTGATCTTGTTCAATCATATGTGTATAAATGTCGTCATAAGTGAAGTTGTAAATGTTGATCAAATGGCAAGAAATGTGGGGGAGGATCCCATTTAAGAAAAACCAATCCTATAAGGGTATGTAGAAATGATTTTCATTACCCCATCCGGATGTTATCCAATAACACCTAAATGTGGGGGTGTCTTGCATTTGTACCATAAAATTTTGGCAATAAGGATTTTGTAATCAAATCTAACATTGCAAACAAACGACTAAGTGGAGGACACAAAAGTCGTAGTGCATAATGGTGATGTGTTTGCCTTAAATGATACGCTTATCATACAAAGACATACATTATAACTAGATTCAGATGGCCACTGAGGTTATAGTCTTAGAAATTGAATATAGGCAAAATTAACTTACGAGTTAACAACACATCATGACAACTGATCTCAAATACGCAAAGTTATTTGTAATGACTAGACAAAGTCAAAGATACTGTTATGGATCCAACAACCTGAGGGTTTATTAAAGATCAAGTTGTGGAATGAGACTAAAGCCTATGGAAAAAGGGTGGTGAAGGAAACCTAACTTAGTTGATTGGAGATACCAAGATCTAAGTTCAATAGGACAACGAATTCATATGCCTAAGGGTGGTCATTGTGGGGGCATAACTGATATGCATAAGCTAGTTTATATGGTTATATACACCCCCTAACCGATGAAAGGGTGTTTAAATACGTCCTAGTTCATTCCTATGAGATTCAGTGACAAATTGGGAGGCTAAGCATATTATGTGGTAAATGATTTTTTGTAATCATGGTAACCATGATGCTTTTAATGATTTAAGGAGAATCACCTATGTTAGAGAGAAGTGTGGTCGCTTCGAATGGAATTGGGGGCACAATTCCTAGAGCTCTCGCAGAACCAGGAAAGTGTTCCATGACCATTATTGGACACAACTATGAGGGGATGACCCGGCTAAGGAGAGTATTGTGTGCAGTGTATTGTCGTCTACACAAATGGGGATTTGTTCAATGACATTGTGTCTACAAACCGCTAGGAGACTAAGTATGCTTCACAACGGAAAGTTCAAAGGGAACACCTACTTATCCGGCAATACTCAACTATCGAGGTTCCATTGGAAATTTTATGTGATTTGAATGATCTCCATTAACGTGGGGGATTGTTGGAAATTTATGTAGTGTGAATGTATATTAATTTAATGAAATTAAAATTTGGTAAAATTATAATTACTAATTAAACTTTTCATGTGGTGAATTAAATATTAAACTCTTGAGTAGAGTTTTTATGTCAATTTATTTTTTATTATTAGAGTTTATGTCTCTAATAAAATAACTAATTAAGTGAGATTTTTCACTTATTCTCAACTCTTGTAAATATAGTAGGCTATGTGCCTCATTTTGAGATAGAGAAATGCTAGAAAAATATAAAAGAAGTAATACAAGAAAACATATGAATTCATGGAGAGTTCTTGGAAAAGAAGAGATACTTGTATACCCAAGTGTTGGGTACTTAGAGTGTCACACCCCGACCCGCAGCGGAAAAAGGTGATCGGGCATGATTGGGTTTTCATCAAAGCTCATGACATTTATTATAACGTTTCATATTTATTATTACAATTTAAAGGAGATCATACAATCAAATAATGCCAGTACAACATGTTCTATACATCTTTCTAGACTTCATTATTTTTCTTCTAAGGCACTTTTCCTATGTGTTCCTTGCTTCATCCTGTCCACCTGTATCATGTGTAAAAATGGTTTTTGGGTCAACAAAAAGTTGGTGAGTGAATTCTATGAAAAACATTTAAACGTGTTTATTGAATTGATTATAAAATAAAGTGCATAACCACATATGAGTAAATGTAGATGTAAATTTATTCACAAAACACATAATATTAAATATTGCACACACATACAACGATTGATTGTTTTGAGGCACGCGTTGTTCAACTCGTCTCCCACGAGGAACTGATGGGCCTAATGAATGAGTTTTGAGGCACGCGTTGTTCTACGAACTGATGGGCCTAATGAATGAGTTTTAAGGCACGCGTTGTTCAACTCGTCTCCCACGAGGAACTGATGGGCCTACAAATAATTTGCATACAACTTGACAATATGTAATACATAACAACAAACAATATTTACATTCTAAGTTTAGATCATAATATGGTATAGCACGAGTTTGAATAAGCGAATTAGTTTAAGCGACACATGATACACCCAAAAACATGAATAAAAAGGGGAATTGTAAGAATTCACTCACATTGGTTGCGTTTCTTGGATTGATGATGAATGCGTACGAATTTGGATTTAACCACGAGAGGAACTAACCTAAATAATAACATAGTGGTTCGGTAAATAAAAGGATTTTATTTGAGATTAATAATTTTAATTCATAACTTTAATAGAATTTTCTAGATTTATTTTTATGAGTTTAAGGACATTTTCTAACTTTAAAAAATATTTTTAAGTATTTTTAATTGATTTTTAAATTAAATAAATAAATAAATAAAATTATAAAAATGTTGACTTTTTGACTTTGACCGTTGACCGGTCGGACCGTGTTTATTATATGCGCTGAGTGGGGTTCGAACTCGTGACCTCCCGTACGCGTGCACGCAGCTCTACCAACTGAGCTATGTGTCTAACCCGAAATAATCCTGATTATTAATTATATTTGTATACTATTTAGATTATTCAGAATTTTATTTAATTAAAAATGTTTTTAAAATTGTCTGACCGACTGGTCATCGCGGGAATCGAACTTGTGCCCTTGCTTTGTTTGGCACCCAGCCCAACCAGTTGGGCTGGGTGTCTAACCTATCTATTATACGTTTTATATTATATATAACAATCAACTGTGAGAGTTCTGTTTAGTTAGAAAAAAACGTTTTAATGGCGTTGGAACCGGACCCATACGCGAATCGAACTCGGGACTAGTGTTTTAAAATTCACACAGTCCACCACTGGACTGTGTGTCTAACCCGGTTATTATTCCGGTTTTTATTAAATTTATATGCTATTTCAATCCATCTTCTTCATACCCTTGAACCCAGAAAAATCAACACGACTGTTTAATCGAAAATTCTTGTTGAATTAGTTGCTTGCGTATACTGATTAACGAAATTAATTTAAACAGAAAGGTTTTAAGGAAGTTGTACCGAACACGTGTGATTTTCGACGAATTCCGGTGACTGAAGCTTTTCCGGCGACGTGTAACTTGCGACAGAGAATCTACAGGAAGTCTGAGGTGAGTGTGGGTGACTTCTGTCCGAGCTCTAGATGTCCTATTTATAAGGTGAAGCAACAGTAGGATCGATTCTTTGGTTTTCCGGCAAGTATCTGAGAATTCCGGCGAACACAGATAAGTTCCAGCGACTTGCGGCGACTGATTCCGAGTGTTTTAGCAAGAGTTTAAGAGAGAGTTTGAGGGATTAAACGGGTTGGATTGAGGAAATTAGCCCTGTATATATAGGCTGCTATGTGCGATTTGATTTCTTTTGTTAACTCGGCGGTTATGACCAAAATTGGTGCTAGACATCGGTTATAACCGATGTCGTCGACAGTTATACCGTTATAGTCAAAGGAATACTGGCTGAACTCGCGGATTGCCGGATTTTCCGGTGATTGCGAGTTCGGCCGCGCTGAAATCCGATTTTGATTTCGAGTCTTAACTTAAATATTATCTGTTTCAGTATTCTAACAAAGAAGTCAAGTGGCGGAGCGGTGAAGTGTTTGTTTGGTTATGTGCGAGACCCGGGTTCGAATCCCGGCGTCTCCTGTTAATTTTTTTGTTCAGTTTTTTTATTATAATTATAAATTATGGTTTTTAAATTCTAATTTATTTATTGATTATGTATCGTTTAAAATTAAAATAAACAATATATAGCGACGAAAATTTTGACTGACTATTCGGTTAAAAAAACGAAGCAGGTTTTGGAAACCCGTTTTTTGACGGATGTTACAGTATCCCCTACTTTTAAAAATTTCGTCCCGAAATTTACGTAGTGGTATGGTTGACTCGAAAGGAGGGTGGTTTTGGCAATTACATACTTAGAAGAGGGTTAAGACTTTAATTTTTTTTTTATTTGAGGCGGTAACGTTCCTAGTAAGGGTTGAATACCCGGCTACAGGAATCGCTTTTTGTTGCCATGGATACACAGAGTTGATTGACTAAGTATGATTTTATGCATATGAGTTTTGATACGTTTGGAAAGATAAGGTTATACCCTAAAACAAAACTTCTATCACTAAAACCTACATGGAACTTCTCATAACCGCCTGACAATGCCTCTGATCCTTTGGCAAGAATACTTATATATAGGAAGTACCAGCGGCGTATCCACCATATTCTTGTCAAATTTTCATTGGTTTTATCAGTAAGTTATGATTAGTTCTATGATTTGACTCTAGAACATAAACAAACACAACAAACAAAGCTTGAGTATACATGTTTGAATGATGACAGTACCTCTCTCGTTTGTTATAATGGAGAGGTTAGTCTATGTAGAAGTGAGACACAGCCCAACTTCTTTAAATGATGAGATTGAAATACGTTGAGATGTATGATGATATGAATGCTAAATCAGTGAGTATAAAGCAAACTTCAACCAAAACATTAATAAATCTTACATGGAACTTCTCATAACCGCCTGACAATGCCTTTGATCCTTTGGCAAGAATACTTATATATAGGAAGTACCAGCGGCGTATCCACCATATTCTTGTCAAATTTTCATTGGTTTTATCAGTAAGTTATGATTAGTTCTATGATGTGACTCTAGAACATAAACAAACACAACAAACAAAGCTTGAGTATACATGTTTGAATGATGACAGTACCTCTCTCGTTTGTTATGATGGAGAGGTTAGTCTATGTAGAAGTGAGACACAGCCCAACTTCTTTAAATGATGAGATTGAAATACGTTGAGATGTATGATGATATGAATGCTAAATCAGTGAGTATAAAACAAACTTCAACCAAGACATTACTAAATCTTACATGGAACTTCTCATAACCGCCTGACAATGTCTTTGATCCGTTGGCAAGAATACTTATATATAGGAAGTACCAGCGGCGTATCCACCATATTCTTGTCAAATTTTCATTGGTTTTATCAGTAAGTTATGATTAGTTTTATGTCTCTCTAAAACATAAACAAACACAACAACCAAAACTTGAGTCTTAATTCTGAAAGTATACATGTTTGAATGATGACAGTACCTCTCTCGTTTGTTATGATGAAGAGGTTAGTCTACGTAGAAGTGAGACACAACCCAACTTCTTTGAATGATCAGATTGAAATACGTCGAGATGTATGATGATATGAATGTTAAATCAATGAGTATAAAACAAAACTGAAATAGTAATTCGCATTAAGATTCTTGGATAAAATTCCAATTTATAATTGAGATACGTGAAGATTGAGATAACATAAAGAAAACATAAAAGCTAAATGGTTGGAGCTGAATCTCGATTTTTGGTGAAGAAAACTAGTTGGGTGGTTCGTTTGGGCCGTCATTATCTTCAACAGGATTGGGGTTGATGTTGTAAACTATTCCTCTTGCTGGTGGCCTAGTGGTTAGGTTTTCTTGATTTGCTTGGTTAACTGGGTTTGCTTGAGCTTGGGCGTTTATGATGTTAACCAATCGAGGGCACGTGTTTCTAAAGTGGGTAGGGTCACCACAATTAAAACAAGCTCGAACATATGGGAACATGGGGTATTGGGGTTGTTGATATGTTTGGATCATGTTTTGAGCAGGGGGTGAGGTTTGGTTTTGAGGGGTGCGGCAAACCTTGCTCAAATGACCATAGCGTCCACAATTCGCATATAGTCGACAAGGTAAGG
>CAMTDV010000028.1:316360-348735 GCA_947069175.1 Scalesia atractyloides
GCAACATGGTCAGGCACAACCTGCTGAGAGGTTATCGGGTCACAACTCTGCCACTTTGTACCCTTTTACTTGATTAGTGCCTCTTTTTGCTTCTCCCTTCCGCGTGGACTTATTAGTGCTTTTTGGCCAGCGTGAACTTGTAGGGATTAAGTCCTTTTGTTCTCAAGACTAAGTATGAGTTGTTCTCATCTTAGTCTTGGCCTTGTGCAAGGTTTTAGGAATTCGTGGCTAGAGGTTTGTTCAATCAACGAAGGGTCAAGGACCTGCACTTTCAGGTTTAACTTGCCGTTGCCCAGGGTGCGCAAGGTTTGTTAGGCAACCTGCTGCTTTCAAGGTTGGCGTATCGTTGCGCGTAGTGCACAAGGTTAGTCTAGTGACATGTTATCATTATGAGGGTATGGTACCTGTGCAAGCGTAGGGTTTTTGGGACCATACTCCTCCAAGTCACCCTAGTCCAGTGGTGCTCCTATGCGCAGGTTGGCAAGTAGGTGGAGTGTTGGACTATAAGAACTCATGTATGCGTGCTTATTTCAATGACAAGAAAACAACAAGGTAACTGCAAGGAATAAAGAAAACCTTTGTGTGGGGGAAACCTTTGTTCATGATAAGGTCTTTGAAATTTGAATTTTTGTCATGCTGATGGTTGTAGGCGAGTTGGTGAGGAAAAGGTGAGGCGGAAGTGACCTCTGACGACTGTAGCATGCTGTGAACAGTGAAGCTTCCTTTTCATTAATGAATGTCAGAGAGAGTACCAGCCACACATGCGTGGCGACTGTCAGTTACCCACTTGCCCTCGACGCGTCAGTCACAGATTGGCTGTTTGGTCTGCGGGGTTGCCACGCTTCCCCATCGCATTAATAGACGACCCGCTTTAGGGCAAAAATCACTCTTTCATATCTTCTTGTTTTCTCTGAAATCCTCTCCTTATTTCTTTCTTCCTCCGGTAATCAAGACGGCTACCAGAGGACCCGAGAGCGCTGTTGCGACGGAGGCTTCCACTTCTCTGCCTATGTAGAAGTGGTCTACAGGCAGTTTCCAATGGTTGGTCGCTGGTTTCCGGTTCCCCAAGGAGTGGGATGCCTGGTACCCCTCCGAGGGGGAAACCGCCGCCGACGCCCCTGCCAGATATATTACCTTATTTTTTGATTTCTTTGCTGACGGCACCTTCCGGTTGCCGGCAACAAAGTTTTTCTTGACGTTCTTGACCAGTACCGCTTCCACATCTCCCAACTTAATGCGGTGGGGTGGTACGGATAAAGCACTTTGAGTTCCTTTGCCGATCCATGGATATTCACCTAACCGTTAATCGGTTTCGGGTGTTCTACCAACTACATTGTTTGTTGGGTTTTTACTCATTTCAGCACCGGATTCAAGCCAAGAAGATCCTGCATTTTCCGCCAAAGTCCTATCACGACTGGAAATAGAAAATATTCTCTATCAAGGCCGGCGTGATTCTGCTGCGGATGCACTTCCAGGGGCAGAAGACATCCCCGTCGAAACAATGTCCATACCAGCGGAGGAGTCCAGGTATAAGGATATTAAAGAGATTCCGGTGGTTCAGTTGCCGAGAGGGCACTAGTGGCTGCTGGTATGAGCCTATTGTGGAAACCTGACCACTGGGAGAAGCCGGCGTACATGGAGGAAGATAAGAGTAAGTTCCCTTATTTCATTATTTCATTGTCTCCTTATGCACGGACTAACATTACGCGCGCTTTTGTAGGGTGGTGCTGTATATAGCGGCCTTCCAAAGAGAGAGGGGGCAGATGGAGAATGTCCCTCTCAACCCAGAGGAGCCCTCATGGCACTCCCAGATCCTTGGGAACTTTGATTGGCCACGGAGCGCAGATTTGGTAGGCCCCTACGCCTGAAAGTGGTAAGCCTTCATTGTTTATTTGTCTACATCTTTTCAGATTACTTACTATGTTGTGCCATGGTGCAGGTGCGCTAAAGAATTTGGGCGTTGGCCCAAACTCTAAAAAGAAGCAACGTGCGGGTCCTAGCGTTGTGGCCTCAAAGAAGCCGGCGCAACCCAAGGCAGACCCGCCCAAAGGTACGTGTTATGTGCCTGATACATGGAATGACTATGTAGGAGTCTCTGATTCCATGGAGGGTCTTGCACCTGTAGGTTTGAAGAAACCGAAACCGGAGCCGCAAGATGTGGCGAGATTCCGGTTGCCATTCTGGATGACCCCATTTATTGTGGTCCAGCTTGGAGCCGCTCAAAGAAAGAGGGCTCATCCGAAGGGCGATACTGCCGTGCAGCCTCCTAAAAAGGTTGCGTGAAAGAAAAGTATTGGCAAGCATGGGAACTTGGATGCGCTTGCAGCCAAGTTGTCCCCAGGTAAACACTTTTGACTTTGTGCTTTATTTTTCTTCCTGTTTTACTTATGTTTAACTTTCTATTATTCTGCAGGGCAATTCGAGACGCCCTTTGTCACTCCGTCTGCTCCGGTCGCGCCGATCGAGATCTCTATGCGACAACCCGTGTTTAAGACGTCGCAAGCGTCAAGTGTGAAGGGTGGTGAGACTAGTGCCGGGGCTGCGGAGGTAAGGTGGATGTAGAGGCCGTTGTGCCTGAAGAAGAAGTGGTTGAAGAGGTTGCAGTTAAAGGTGGTGAGGAGGTTGAGGATGCACCTCGTGGCGCTCATGCAGCGGAGCAAGTGCCAGGGGTGAAGCCAGGGATCTGGGGAGCGCCCTTCTAACGAAGGGTCCCTGATTCGCCAGGACGAGACCCCGGGTGACTACTATTATCGATCATATTCTAAAGGCCGAGCAGCTGAGATCCACACCCCTGTGTGGAAGCTGAGGCAAGGAGAGAAATTCAGCCATTAGCAGGCGTGCCATGAATGGTTCAAGGGTACCTTCCCCCAGCAGAGATACGTGCGCGCGGAACAAAGTTATGAGCAGACATATCGCGCGTACCACAAGTTAGATGCTAGCTCCGCCTCCAACACTCATAAAATTATTAGTGAGTGGCGCAACATGCACCGAGACCAAGAGAGGTTTGAGGTGGCGAAGAAGGAAATGGTCCTTGAGCGGGCCCAAGTGGCCGTGCAAAAACTAGAGCTTGAGGCTAAGAGAGCCAAATTTGCAGAAGCTCACCGGACCGAGGAATGGTTCGTACTGGGGTGGATGAAGAAAGCTGAAGGCTCCGTTGCCACACTTGCTAAGGAGCGTAAGTTGTGGAGGGAGGCCTGTGAGAGGGATAACCAGGAGAAAAAAATCTTTAAGAGATGAGATGGTCAATCTGTGCGCTGAAGTTGACCGCTTAAAGAAGGAGAAGGAGGTAGCTTCCGCTGCGGCTGAAGAGGCAAGGTTGCACCACGAGCGCAGCAAACAGAAAGATGTATGAACTTCTGCTCTTTCTATTTTATAGGATCTAGAAGTTACCAGACTAACCTTATTATTGTGTAATCAGGTGGAGGCTTGTGCAACACTGGAGAGTGCAAAGAAAGATCTCCAAGCTGCCTTGGTTGAAAAGGCAGAACTATAGCGCAGGCGCTTGGAGGATCTAGAGAAGTTGCGCCTGGCGGAGGCAAAGGTGGGCGCGGGCGAGAAAAAATTAGAAGATTCTAAGCCAGCCCGCGCAATCGCGGAGAGTATGCTGGAGCCTATGACTAACAACATGCTCTGGATGCAGCAGCATGGGTCATGAATGTAAGTTCTCCTTGTTATTTTGATCACCCTTTATCTTGATTCTCATTCTATTTTTCCTTGCATTGTGCAGATCGCTAACTTGATCCCGAACTCGGTGGAGTTGGACAGTGATGTGGCCAAGCTGATGGTCACAACACGCCATGATGGATACGCGCAGGGCTACTCAGAGTGCGCACACCACGTTACTCATGCATTGGACATTCAATTGGATATCAGCCGCGCCTCTACCCATGGGGTCGATACCGGTGCTGCCTTCTCCAAGGCTAAGTGCGAGTACGATTGTCTACAACTGCCAGTGATGGATCTGGTAAGCGAGGTGCTCCAACATGATGACTATGTGGACCGTTTAAAATACATATTTCAAGATGCTGCAGAGAATGAAGAATCTGAGGGATAGGCTGAGTGTTTAATGTTTGATGTTTAAGACAATGTTTGTTGTATTTGCATGTGATTGCTCACCGCGCTTGTTGATGAATTTACTGTTATCTTGCCATGAAATGAATGTTTATTTGAAGTTACAATATTTGCATGAAAATAACTACTTTGTGTAGGTAGAGCGAATAAAACTGGTAATGAACTCGTGCATGAATGTCACACTCCGTGCGTAGACAATAGTTGAAGTGAATTATGTTCATGAGTCATGTTGTACCATAGTGTTTTCGCATATACCCAAAGTGGTTTCGCGGATTTGTAAAAAAATGTCTAAACAATGAAAGCCATGCATCGATTGTGTTTTGTATTAACAAGAAGGCGTAAGAACCATGTACAAAATCGATAAGATTAGATCATAGGTTCACTAGTTTGTGCGCGAACATTGATGAATTGTGAAGCCTTGGCGTTTGAACATGCTTAGATTACATATAGCACCGCCTTAGCTGTTGCGCATTACAGGTCCTAGGAATGTTTGTGTCGTCCAAACGTTTGAGGGTGTATGCCCCCTTTCCTAGGACTTCATGGATTATGTACAGGCCTTCCCACTTAGGCGAGAGTTTTCCTGGACTTTCAGCATTGGGTGCTTCATTGTCTCTTAAAAGGAAATCACCAGGTAGGAAGGTACAAATGCAGACTTGCGTATTATAGTACTTTTCGAGCTTGGACTTGTATTTTGCTTCATTGATTGCAGCATTTTCATGCCTCTCTTCTAAGAGGTCCAAGTCGAGCCTGCGCTCTTCCTGATTATTCTGGCTTTGCATAGCGACCATGCACGGTGATGGGAGGCCTATCTCAGCGAGAATTACTGCCTCCGTCCATTAAACCAAGCTGAATGGTGTCTCGCAAGTGCTGGTTTTTGGCATGGTTCGATGAGCCCAAAGGATACTTGGCAACTCATCTACCCAACCTCTCCGCGCCATCCCCAGTCTCGTGTTGATCCCTTCGACTATACTGTTGGTTAGACTTTCGACTTGGCTGTTCCCTTGGGGATGCGCGACCGAAGTGAACACGTGTTCGATATGCATTTCTGTCGTCCACCGTTGTAGCTCTTCAGAAGCAAAATTGGGGTCGCTATCACTGACAATGCGCAGGGGTAACCTAAAGCGGCAAATGATGTGCTCCCAAATGAATTTGCGAACTACTGTTCCTATGGTGGATGCGAGTGGCTTTGCTTCAACCCACTTGGTAAAGTAATCGACGGCTACAATTATGAACTTTACGGCACCCGGGGCATCAGGGAAAGGTCCCACCATATCGATTGCCCATTGTTGAAATGGCCATGCTGTTGTCACTAGGTAAAAGGGACTTTTGGGCGCAACGTCTTAGGCGCGTGTCGCTGACATGATGTACATTTCCTCAACGTTTCGACTGCATCAAATGCATGCCATGCCAATAGTAGCCAACATTCATGATCTTCGCGACTACCATGCGCGGACCGATATGAATTCCGCACAACCCTTCGTGTATTTTGCGTATCAAGTATTGTGCGTCTTATGGATCTACGCAGCGGAGGAGTGGTCCTAGGTATGACTTATGGTAAAGTATTCCGTCTGCCATTTCATAGTTTAGCGCCTTGTTCTGGACCTTTCTTACCTTCGCCTTGTTTTCTGGGAGTATCCCAGATTGCAAGAACATGATGATAGGAGACATCCAAGAAGGATTTCCCATTTCTATGACGTTTACTTGGCGCAGCGGAAAGGAAGGGTTTTTGAGCACCTCGATGTGCACTTCTCACGCGATGTGTTTGAAGCTTGTAACCGCCAGTTTACTGAGCGCACGGCATGCTTATTCTCGCTTCGGTTAATGTGGGTCACTTTGAAACTTTGGAATTTGATTATCAAGGACTACGCTTGTTCAAGGTACAGGGCCATCGTTTCGCCTTTTGCATCGTACAAGCCATTGATCTGTCCCGCGATAAAGAGAGAGTCGACGTGCGCTTCCAAATTCCTAGCACCCATTTTGATAGCTACCGAAGGCCTGCCAGAAACACTTCATATTCAGCTTCGTTATTTGTGCTTTGAAGTCCAATCTGATGGCGTAGGTGAACTCCTGGTTATCAGGGCTTATTAGACGGAGACCAGCCCCTGCGCCATCATCGTTGGATGTGCCGTCAGTGTGAAGGATCCATGCGCGGTCGTCTGTGACAGGCGTTGGATTCTGGACAACTTCACATTCTTGCACTTTATTGCTCGGCACTTCTATGACAAAATCGGCCAATATCTGGCCTTTAATAGCTGGCGTGATTTGTACACAATATTGTGTCCACCTAGATCGATCGCCCGTTTCGCTAAGCGGCCGGATATGTCCGGTTTGGACAAAACTTGGCCCAGGTGATAGTTTGTGAGAATTATGATCACGTGGCCTGAATAATACCTAAGCAACCAACGGGGTGCGTGGACCAAAGCTAAAGCAAGCTTCTCCATCATTGGGTATCATGTCTCCAGGTCAGTTAACATTTTGCTGACATAGTAGATTGGAGTTTGGACTCCTGCGCGCTCTACTAACAAGACTGCGCCCAGAGCGATATCCGATGTGGAAAGGTAAAGGATCAATGGCTCGTTCTTTTGCGGTGTCGTGACTGTAGGCAACTAAATCAAGCATTCTTTCATCGGTTGGAAGACTTTCTCCGCAACCGGAGTCCACTAAAACTTGTTTTGCCGCCATGTGTTTCTCCCAACTTTTTGAGAGGCCAGAGGTTCCTGACAAGACTTTTATCATCTCATCGGAGCGGAAAACATATTTGAATTGTGCACGAATCAGGTCTTCATGCACATCACCGATTTCCAACACCTCCTTGTTGTAGCACGTGATGAAATCTTCCAGACTTTCATCATCCCTCCGCTAAATATTCATGAAGTCAGAAGAATCTCTGACGTATCGTCTTTGTTGGCTAAAATGAGTCAGGAATTTATCTTTGAGATCGTTCCACGAAGTGAGCTTACTCGTGGGTAAGTTCTCAAACCATAGGCGCGCAACACCTGTAAGAGTTTGGACAAACAAATGACACCACATAGCGTCCAACCTCCGATAAGCCCCGCGCCAGTGAACAAGCGCATGTGGTCGTCTTGGTCTGTCAACCCATTAAACTTTTCCACATTGGAAGGTAATTTTGCACGTTCAAGTGGGGCTAGCGCAATCTCCTTCACGAACTTAGAGTGTTCGGCTACTTCAGTTGGCCTATAGATCAAGTTGTAATTATACTCCGCATCCGGATTGTACATAGCCCGTGGAATAGGCTTATATGCAGCGTGATCTTTAGGCAGCCGGTGAAACACGCTAGCGCTGTCACCCTCGCCTTATGTTCTATCGACTTTTTCATGCTGGGTGTCTCACCCCTCTAATGGGCGCGGGCCTAGCTGTGAATGAATAGATCCTTGCCTATGAGTGTTTGACTTATATCTTGGCAGCGACAGGGAATATTCTGTTTCCCTGGTATGGAGATGCGATGGAACACTCTCTCCGGCTGGTAAGTTGTAACTTAGTACTCACGGTGCAGGCTAGGCATGCATGTGAGCTGTTGGCGGCTGCATCGGCGCAGTAGATGCATTAGTTTGCGCGTAAAGTTGCGCATAAACGAATTTAGAACCGTCTGATATTTGATGTACCATGACATCGAAGTTTCACCTAGAGGTAAAATTATGTGATTGGTACAAAAGGAGTATCTACTTGAATTCTGGGAGTTATCGGGATATTCACACGACCTGAATCATGGTGAACACCGGCGTCTTAAGAAAATCCATCTTCCACTTGTCCGTCAGTCCGAGGGGCATGAACTGGGTTCTTGCCCTCGACCCGAGGACCTCGTGGTACACTTGATGGAATGTCAGCCATTGAAAATGAGATTTGGAAAAAACGAACGAGAGAATAAGAAAAAATCAGATGGCGCCAATGTAGAAACACTGGACCAAATGGTATCCGGAGAACTCTGGGTTATGGTTTAAAGTCTCTGCATACAATGGTTATCTCTCGTTTGCTCGTCAGTATGATCTTGCTTCAAACTCACTGCAAAACTAGAAACACCGTTGGTCTCGTCACGGGAGAAAAGGGGGAGGGTTTTCTCGGTGACCACACTCCGGCGTGAGAATAAGTATCGGGGTTTGCAAAGGAAAAAGCAAGTAATTAGTGAGTGAGCTCAAAACAGTGTGCTTTACCTTGAGGTGTAATCCTTATTTTATAGCCGAAGAGAGGTGTGTAGGAGATGGGCAGATAGGCCTTGGGCCTGGAACCGACAACTAGGAATGTCCATTATGTCTCCTCTACAACGACCGTTAGTGGTCTCTGACAGGAGGGGCACTTGGCGTACGGTTGATGGAGCCATGTGTCCAAGCAGTTGTCCTTGTTGTCGGACCTGTTATCAGCCGTTAGTGGAGATCGTGTGACAGCCGCTGGCTTGAGTTGGTTGGTGCCACGTGTACGTCCTTGCGTACTTTCTGTTCTCTACATGACAACTCATCATGCAACATGGTCAGGCACAACCTGCTGAGAGGTTATCAGGTCACAGCTCTGCCACTTTGTACCCTTGTACTTGATTAGTGCCTCTTTGCGCTTCTCCCTTCCGCGTGACCTTATCAGTGCTTTTTGGCCAGCGTGAACTTGTAAGGATTAAGTCCTTTTGTTCTCAAGACTAAGAATGAGTTGCTCTCATCTTATTCTTGGCCTTGTGCAAGGTTTTAGGAATTTGCAGCTAAAGGTTTGTTCAACCAGTGCAAGGTCAGGGACCTGCGCTTTTAGGCTTAACTTGTCGTTGCCCAGTGCCGCAAGGTTTGTTAGGCAACCTGCTGCTTTCAAGGTTGGCGTACCATTGCGCGTAGCGCGCAAGGTTATTCCAGTGACCTGTTATCATTATGAGGGTATGGTACCTTGCGCAAGCGCAGGGTTTTTGGGACCATATCCCTCCAGTATTCCAAGTGTATCAAAGTAACGTATGAGTATAAAGAATGTATCATTGATAATTTCAAGTATTTCAAGTGTCGGTTTTTGCGTATTAACACGTAATCGAGATTGTAGCATATAGCACAAGTATGTAACATGTATAAGTATAAAAATAAATTCCATTATGATTAACGCCTCAAATTGTGATAACGGAGATAGAGTACGGTTGTAAGGTTTCTAAAAATAGAATGCGAATACGAACTTTCTAAAAATAGTAATACGGAAATACGAGGCATTACAGTTTTAATAATAGTTTATTTATAAGGGGTTCAAGCCGTTCTTACTTTCCCCGATTTGATGCTATCTGCCTCAAGGGAAGTCCTAATAAGCTTGAACCAAGTCCTCGCATGATCTATACACTGAACGAGACAAGAACTTTACCCAAACACTCTTCTAACCCCCTTCCAGGTAGTTAACAAGCTTTATAGAGACTGTAAAGACACGAACGAGTGAATCAACGAAACATGAAGAAATGTTTAAATAAAGTTCACTTTTAATAATAAAAACTAGTTATTAAAGTCATTAACACATGCCCAAATAAAAAGCTGCCAAAGATTGGAAATCAAAAGTAATACATAAAAGATTTGTCTTCACCAACTGATGTAACAGATTTATTGCCTTTGTTTGACAAGAACTCTTACGATCAATCTTGGATCCTGAGACTATTACACACTCTAAAAGACGAAAGATGGATGATAGTGGTGGGTGTTGGTGTTCTAGTGGTGGTGGACTGATTGCAAGTGTGAGAGAAGTGGTTTGCCAAGGGATGCCTTTCTCCAAAGCCAAACACCTCTATTTATAGCTGAAAACACAAGGCGACCACGGCCCTGTGCCCGCTGGCACGGCCCCGTGGTGGACTTTTTCTCTCCCTTTATTAATTGCAGATGTCAGGTCTTTGTACCAACACGCCCCGTGGTGACAGAGCACGGCCCCGTGGTCACTGTACTTGCTGTACTATCTCAGATTCTACGAATCTTAGAGTTGACCATGGCCCGTGTTGCTTGTCTTTTGCTGTATATCCTAATCTGCAGAGAATCTTGGCTGGGCACGGCCCCGTGCATGAGCTTCTTTCTTCGTTATTTTTTGTTGTTTCGGATGTGATTGGAGAGTTGGCATGTCGTGTCAATCCTTCTTCTTAGTGTTTATGTTGGATTCCACTGTTAATTTGTTCCTTTTATTCGCTTAAGCTCTTTTGATCATGTAATCTAAAAGTAAACAAAGGAACATGTTTTTTTCCAACATTAGTACCGAAAAGGGTTCATGTTATTCCTTGTTTAATGTAATTTATATGTTGCATTTTGCGCATATTAAATACTACCACACTTGAATCTTTGTCTGTCCTCAAGCAAAACTCTATAGTTTGGCTTACACACCCAAACGGAATTGGTAAAAGAGAAGTTTTTGGGCTAATCTTTTGAATGTCGGGAATCCATGTTATAAATTTATTTTGTTTTTATTTTATTTACAATCTTATTCGTTATGATTTATTTAAAACATATTTAAGAAAAATTATTTGTGTTGGGCATAACATGCCTTTATAAAATTCTATTTAGTTATATACAATTTTAGATACCTCACAAGTGGTCACTCAACACTCGGCCGAAGATGTTTAAGTGAAATTGCTCGGACCCGATGTGGTGTTTACGCCTACCATAAGCTTGACAAACAATCAAACCTCCTCCTTTTTGACGTTTAATCCTTGTAAATATCAAGAGGGCTTTAAAAAGGGTAGGTTTTGGCTAGGGGCATGTGTTTTTGGGTAAAAATGATGAAAAACGTAAAAAGTTTAGGTTTTTCGAGAAATTATGCTTTGTGGCTTAGAAAAAAACTTTAGCCACTTTTCTTACCAAAGTTGGGACTAAGCCATTCTTCGTAATTTTGATAACTGGTCTTTTTACTAAAATAAATAGTGTAAAATAAAAGGTTTTGTGGATGTGGTGGTTGTTTTGCAAAAGTTTATATTTTTGCGGGTTTAGAAACGAAAGGGTTAAGGCTCAAAGAGAATTAACTAGTGGGATATGAAAAGGAAAATAAAGGTTTAAATTGAAAAGGAAAATAAAGGTTTAAAATGAAAAATGGGTTGTAGTCCTAGTGCCTTTATCATTTACTTACTTGGATTAGTGTCGGTAAGGATTGGGAACGTATTACTTTGGCAAGTTCTAGAAATTTGTAAGAACCAAACGGGCTATTCACACAAGAAACCAAAAATTAAGCAATTAGTTTAGATATGTATTTGTATGCTCGGTAAAGCTCAAAACCTCACTTTTATGGGAAAGGGTTATAATGTAAAAGTGTATATATAATCAAATTTTACAAAGAGTTGTTATGTCCGGTTTTATAATTATCTTAATCGGTTCTTTTTATCACGACGCTATCAGGTGTGAATTTATAAAAATATACGTTTTAGAACTTATTTTTCCCAAACTAAACCAAGATAAGTAAAAAAATAAAAAAAATGAAAAATATTTGGGGTAATTAGGGGTTTTCCAAGGCGAGTTTGTGCAAGGCTTGATTTTAGGACAAACGATTCAAGGTTTTAACATCCACCACACTTAAATTACACATTGTCTTCAATGAGTTCCAAATAGGATTTGTTTTAATTAAATATGCAATAAGTGGGGTTAAACAATGAATTTTAAGGTTACTGGGCACAGGGGTGTGCAAGTTGGACATGACCCAGTGGCCAAAGTGCCAGTAACGAAATATAACAGAAACTTACAGTCTGATGGACACGGGGGCGTGCCTGGTGGGCACGGCCCGTACCACCTTTTCTGTATAAAATTTTTTGCATCAGACATTTGGGCACGGGGGCGTGTTTGGTTAGCACGACCCTTGATGCAGACTCTACTCTACAGTTTTTGAAGCGGGAGGCTCTGGTTTACGTGCACGGGGTCCCTTTTTCTCAGTTTTTTCACAACATTCCTTCATTACACGTGTTACAAACACCACCCTTTCATTAATACCATCCATTCAATACAACCTAAAGGAAAAAGCGGAAAACTACATAATTTAAAGTCCTAAGATAGATTATGTAACGCCTCGCTTTCTTGTACTTTCCTTAATTAGAAAGTGTAATCGTATTTCTATTTATGGAAACTTGTATTCGTATCGCATTCTTATTTCAATTCCCAATCTGGTAATCCGAGACTTTGATCGTAATAAAATTCATACTTGATATATACTTGTCTTACATGCATTCAATCGTTTAATACGTGTTTACATACAAACCAACACTTGTTATACGTGCAAATACTCATACAATACATACTCGATGCTCAAAATATACTTACATACATGTTAAACAATTAAAACACAACAAAACAACAAGTTCTAGCATGAAATGAAGGAAAACCAAGTTCAGGGACTAAAAGTGACAAAAATCAAACAAGTTTCTGGCCCGTAGCCTCTCGCGTCCTGCGACCGTCCCACCTCTTGTCTCTCGCAGCCCGCCAGAGGGCATAATACGTAGAATGTTGCAACCAGCTCATGGATTGGGCAAAAGTGTGTTTGTTTAAGTGTGCTTCTTGCATTTATTCCTCACCTAATGCCACACCCCAACCGATGGCGGAAATATCGGAGTGAGACGAACGAGATTGCTCGAGGCATCATAACACTAATTGCGATGATATTAAATTAAACCATCCATTTCATTTCACTTATCAAATTGTTAGGTACATCACAAATTCAAATACAACATAATTTCAAAATAGGAAAAGTTTAACGAATCATAACAAGTAGCTAGCATTATAGGTGTGTTTCTATGCCATTCCTACTATGTTAAAAATGTAGTTCAATACAAAGTATTGGCGAGTACGAAAGTTTGAATATAATATAAGTAATAAAATCCGTTTAAACAAATCCACATGTTAAGCTAGCATATGAGATTAATGTAAACATAGCATGCGAACTACAAGTCAATCCTCAAGTGTCACCGTAAAATAGATTAAACTTAACATGACCACAAGAATACGGGCGGTGCGTTACACCTATAACGCTATACATGTTAAGGGGAGGCTCGTACGAAGTTAATGACAATTAATATCACATAAGAATGTTCCAAGTATACAAATAGGGTATCACATAACTATAGCATGTATGATGGATTGCTATGTGATTGCATAAAGATTTAGTGAGTCTTTGAAAGACTAACATATGGCACCCAAAAGTGTAAAGCGTAAAAGGGTGTCGAGTGTACTCACGGTTTTGCAAAGTTTAAAATCCGTGAAGTGTTTGGTTGATTAGGGAACGGAACACCGAGTTATCCTACACAAGGAAACATAGGTGTGTGAGTATTGGAATGACAACGGAGTTTGTTAATTTAAAAGTTTAAAGTATGTAAAAGTATGTATTGTAGAAAGTATTTATCTAGACGTTAACGTCCGTTTTTGACACTATAAGCCCCATAGGATGTTTGTGGTTTTATGGATCATGCCCAATAGAAATGTAACGAGAGGTTAGGTGTTAGATAAAATAACCTAATGTTAGGACAAGTAACCATACGGCCATTGCCAAAGTTCGGTTATATTTATTATTTACTTATATATGTTACATATTATATTATCAAGTTTATCATATAAATCATAGATTTCATGGAAGTCATAGAAGTCATGCATGGAGGTAGGAGTATAACCGTCCTTTAACCTCTTTCGTAAGATTCACCAATACACAAATTGTCACAAGGACAATTCGGATAGTCATGGATGAAATAAAAGGAAAATATTTCACTAAAATCATCAAGTGAGGTGGTGGATTGAAAGTAGGATAGCCAAGGCCTCCATGTAATCACACCTTTACCAAAACACAAGCTTTGTTAAGCTTGGATGGTTCCAACACTTGTGGGTTAAAACCCTTTGTAAAACACCAAGTTTGGAGGTATTTTATACCTCTTAATTTTGTATGAAACAACTCTAGCTAGCTCACTAATCATGGGCTTGATTAGAGGCACAAATTGCACAAAGTTGTTAAGAGAAAACATGTGTAAGAAAAAGTTTACAAGTTTAGCTTCCAAAACAGAATGTTTAGCAATAAAAATGGTATTGTTCCACCTTGGTTTTCCATGGAAAACCTATGGTAACATCCCTAGAGGCTTATCAAACATTGTAGAGGAAGAAAACATGAAGTTTTTGAAGTTGTGAAAAGATGAAAACAAGCATTAAGTTTATAACACTTTTGGACCTCAAAATGGTGATGTTTCACCTTAGTTTGCCCAAGAAAACTTGTGAGAACCTTCCTAGAGGTTATCCAAGTGTTTTAGAAGAAGAAACAAGGCTTGATTAGCAAAGGAAGTGAGTTAGAACTCACTTGCAAACTGAAGTGGGACTGCAGAGAATTCTGGAAGTTTAGGGAGGATTTTTGAAGTGTTGGAGGCTTGCAAAAGTGAGAAAAGGTTGGGGAAAGGTTGGTTTATATAGTGGAGAGATTACGGTTTGAGTTAGTTGGCATTTAACGAGGTTAGGTGTGCAATTAACTTGAAAACAAATCCCAAACACAAGCATGCAGCTTGCGGCCGCATGTTTTGGTTGTTTGGTAGTTTATTTTTAGGTGTATGGAACCGTAATATCATGTAAAAAGGAAAGAAAAGAATACGTTTAGTAAAAAATTTATAATAAAATTGCGAATTGATTAACGAGGTGCCAAATCTTTATAACTTTCGTGTGTTTGAATCAGCACATATCTTGCTTGAATGAAGCATTTAAGAATTATGAATAAACAATAAGGATTCGCGAGTTAACTTTATGTTATAAATTGTGTAACGAATAAGTGTATCAATGCGTATAAAGGTTGCAAGTTTCGTATTATTGATCAATTCGATTATAATCAAAGCCTTGAATTTATAATGGTTCAGAATGTGATACGATTACAAGGTACAAACTTTCCAAAAATAGAATCACGAAGCAAAATTACTAAAAACAGAAAGTTACAAAAAGCAAGGCGTTATAGTCTCCCCTCCTTTTGTAAATTTCGACCCGAAATTTAGGAAGATGTAGCGAATAGATGCGGATACTTAGTCTTCATGTCGCTTTCAAGTTACCAAGTAATCTCAGCGCCACGTTTCCTTCCCATCGAACCTTCACGATAGGAATTCGACTGCGCCTTAATTGCTTGTACCTCAATCCATGATCCCGACTGGTTTCTCCACAAAGTGTAAGGTCTCGTTGATTTGAAGGTCTTCAAGTGGGGACTTGGAGTCCTTCTTCAGCTAGACATCTCTTCAAGTTTGAGACGTGAAATGTAGGATGGACGTTGTTGAGCTCTTGTGGTAGGTCCAGTATGTATGCTACCTTGCCAATCCTTTCGAGAATCTTGAAAGGACGCACATAGCGAGGAACGAGTTTTCCCTTCTTTCCGAAATGAACCACACCCTTCCAAGGGGATACCTTGAGAAGCACAAAGTCACCAACGTTGAATTCCAAGGGCTTGCATCTGTTATCCGCGTAACTCTTTTGTCGGCTTTTAGCTTTGAGCAAGTTTTCTCGAATCTGCAAAATGTTGTCCGTCGTCTCTTGTATAAGCTCGGGACCGGTGATTTGAGCTTCCCCAATCTCATGCCAACAAATAGGCAATCGGAACTTGCGACCATACAATGCCTCAAAAGGTACCATTTGTATACTCACATGGTAACTATTATTGTACGAGAATTCGATCAAAGGCAAGTGCATATCCCAGTTGCCACCAAAATTAATTACGCAAGAACGAAGCATATCCTCTAGAGTTTGGATAGTACGCTCGGTTTGACCATCAGACTGAGATTGAGGTGAGTACCAAGAGCTTATTGAAATGTTTGCCAAATACGGGAAGTGAAACGACCATCACGATGCGAGATGATGTCGATGGGGATACCATGACAACAAATGATCTCATCCGTGTAGATACGAGCCAATTTCTCGACTCGATAGTCTTCACGTATGGGAAGGAAGTGAGCAGATTTGGTCAGACGGTCGATGATTACCCAAATACTGTCATGCCCAGACGAAGTACATGGTAGCTTAGTGATGAAATCCATGGCTATGCTCTCCCATTTCCAGACAGGGATTTATGGTTGTTCGAGTAAGCCAGAGGGACGTTGATGTTCGGCCTTCACCTTGGAACAAGTAAGGCACTTCGAAATGTAAGAGGTGATATCTTTCTTCATACCAGACCACCAATAGATGTACGAAGGTTATGGTACATCTTATCAGCGCCGGGATGAATAGAATATCGGGATTTATGAGCTTCACTCATCAAGAGGTCATGAAGGTTGTCACGGTTCGGAATCCAAATGTGATCCAGATAGTAAAGGGTGCCATTGGGTTTGGTTACGAGTTGATTTTTGACACCACACTTCAACTCATTATCGAGGTTACCCTCATTAATAGATGAGTATTGCGCCTCGCGAATCAGCTCATGAAGCTTCCCCAAGGTTTGGTAAGCAACGTACACTCTTAACATGATTTTTCCGATGAAGTGCGTCGGCTACAACATTCACCTTACCAGGGTAGTAGCGAATATCGCAGTCGTAGTCGTTTAACAATTCCACCCAACGACGTTGATGCATGTTGAGTTCTTTCTAATTGAAGATGTGTTGAAGGCTCTTATGGTCGGTGAAGACCGTACAATTTGTACCATAAAGGTAGTGTCGCCATATTTTCAATGCAAAAACAACTACCCCAAGTTCAAGGTCGTGCGTGTCACACCCCGACCCGCAGCGGAAAAGGTGATCGGGGCATAATTGGGTTATCATCAAAGCTCATGACATTTATTATATGTTTCATATTCATTAATACAATTTAATAGAAATAAATGATACACCATATTCTAACTATCTGTCTAAGCTTCTTGGTTCTCTTCTAAGGCATATCCTATGTTTTCCTTGCTTCAACCTGTTCACCTGTATCATGTGTAAAAAGGTTTTGGATCAACATAATGTTGGCGAGTGAATCCTATGGAAAAACATTTGAACAAGTTTACCCAATTGATTATAAATAATGTGCATACCACATATGAGTAAATGTAGATGTAAATTTATTCACACAACACATAATATTGAACATTAAACTCACATACACCAAATGATTGTTTTGAGGCACGCGATGTTCGACTCGTCTCTCACGAGGAACTGATGGGCCTAATGAATGAGTTTTGAGGCACGCGTTGTTCCACGAACTGATGGGCCTAATGAATGAGTTTTGAGGCACGCGTTGTTCTTACGAACTGATGGGCCTTAATGAATGAGTTTTGAGGCACGCGTTGTTCTCGTCTCCCACGAGGAACTGATGGGCCTAAATAATTTGCATACGACTTTGACAATATGTAATACATCACAACCAAACAATAGTTACATTCTAATTTAGTTCATATAATGGTATGGCACGAATTTGCATAAGAGAATTAATTTAAGCGACACATGATACACCCCAAAACATGAATAAAAAGGGGAGTTTGTAAGAATTCACTCACATTGGGTGCGTTCGGTTGATGACGTTGATTGCACGCGAAGTGGTTTTAACCACAAGTGAGATTAAACCTAGATAAATCGCATTACGGTTTGGTAAGTAAACGGGTTTTATTAATCTATTTTAGTAGGTTTGTTGGGTGTATTTTTTGTGAGTTTGAGGCTATTTTCTAACCTAAAAAAATATTATTTTTAAGTATTTATGATTGATTTTTAATTAAAATAATTGAATAAAAATAATAAAAAAAATATTTTATTTTTGCTACAGTAACTTTGACTATTGTTGACTTTGACTATCGTTGACCGGTTTATAGGCATATTGTTGTGCGCCGGGTGAGGCTCGAACCCGAGACCTCCCGTACGCGTGCACGCAGCTCTACCAACTGAGCTACGTGTCTAACCCGTTATATATCCGATTTTAATTATATATATATATTAATTAGAAATAACAGAAAATCCTTTATTATTAAAAACGAATTAATTCTCGAGAACCGGTGCGCTCCACAGGTCTCGAACCCGGGACCTGTGGGTTAGCGGACACACACTCCACCGCTGGACTGTGTGTCTCACTTGGTAATAAACTCAGTTATCATTATATTTAACATATACACAAAACACTCCGGTTCTGTTTTGCGAAAAAGAGGATTTTTATCAAGGCGGCGTGTGAGGGACAATACTCGAACTCGTGACCTTAGCTTTAAAAGTGCACACAGTCCACCGCTGGACTGTGTGTCTAACCCGGTAATTATCTTGATTTTAATTATACTTAACCATTACTGAACTTCGTCTTCTTCACCGGTTTTAACCGGAAGTGACGACGGACTGGTTCGAAAAGTTAATTCATGTTCCTTTAGTGTTTTATGATCAATTACAGTCGAGATAAAAGTAAAAAGGAAAGGAATTAGGCGTGAAAAATACCGACTGATTTTACTCTGTTTTCCGGCAGAACTCCGGCGACAGAACCCTTTTTCCGGCGACAAGTCTCTTGCAGCAGAGAGTCTTCCGAAAGGTTACAAAGGTTGTGGGTGACTTCGGTGAAGGTTTAGGGGGTTCCAGTAAGCTTAGAAATTACTGATACGGTTTTCCGGCGGTATTTCAAGTATTTCCGGCGATTGATTTTTTGCCGAGAAAAGGTGCGATTTGAATGTGAAAGACTTCTGGCGAGTTGTGGTTGAATTTATAGGGTAGTATTGAGATGAATGGGGTCTGAATTCGGTCTCAATTCGAAGTCAGCCGTTCTCCGGCGGTTACAGCTGATGTCGCGGGTTCAGACGTCGGTTATAACCGTCGTAATAGTTAAGTCTTCGGTTACTTTGAGCGATAACGTAAATAAACGGCGAAGTCGTCGGGATTTCCGACGACTGTTATTTTGGGCGCAATAATTTAACTTCTGAAATTGAATATTTGAATTAATTGTTTTCTGTTATTACCAGAAAATCAAAGTGGCTGAGTGGTTTGTCGGCTGAGAGATAAGTCTTTGGTTTGACCCGGTACAGACCCGAGTTCGAAACCCGGCATGGGTAAAACATTTTTATTTTTGCTATTTTTGACAGATTTTCAAAAACTAAATTCATATCCCCGCATAATAATTGATTACGGATCGTTTAAAATTATTTTGGGCATTTAATTCGCAACAAAAAAATTTGACTGACTGTTCGGTTGATAAACGGAGCGGGTTTGGTAAAATCCGTTTTTTTTTTTACGGATGTTACAGTATCCCCTGCTTTTAGAAATTTCGTCCCGAAATTTAAATAGGGATATAATTGACTAAAAGAATGATGGTGTTTAGTTTTGACAGTTACATACTTAGAAGAAATAAGGGTTTGAGTTTTTGTTTGAGGCGGTAACGTTCCTTGTAAAGGTTAAGTATCCTAATACAGGAATCGCTTTTTGTGGCCTACTGTATAAGTATTGTTAAGCAGGAAAGATTCGCTAAAATGATATCATGCATAAGAGTTTAGATATGTTTGGAAAAGTATGGTTATATCTTAAGGCAAAACTTCTAATACTACAATCTACACAAAAACTCAACAACTAATAATTGAATCCACATTCTGATAGTATATATGTTTGAATGGTGACAGTCCCTCTCTCGTTTGTTATGATGGAGAGGTTAGTCTATGTGGAAATGGATCACAATCCAATTTAAATAGTGAGATGATATAAATGTAACACAATTTCAACCAAGGCAATACTAAATCCTACATGGAACTTCTCATAACCACCTGATAACGCCTCTGATCCTTTGGCAAGAATACTTATATATAGGAAGTACCAGCGGCGTATCCACCATATTCTTGTCAAATTTTCATTGGTTTTATCAGTGAATTATGATTAGTCCTATAACTCTACAACCAATACAACAAACATAAAAAATACTGAAATGAAATATATCTGGGCGATCAAGGCTCAATCAAACGGAGCCGATCGTATTGTATGTATTGAGAATGTAATTGTCTGTGTGCTCAAGGCTCAATCAAACGGAGCCGAGCTTATTGCATGTATTGAGAATGGATTGTCTGTGTGCTCAAGGCTCAATCAAACGGAGCCGAGCTTATTGCATGTATTGAAAATGAATAACTTAATCACAACAAACACCTATGCATGGAACCTCTCATAACTGCCTGATAATGCCTCCGATCATTTGACAAGAATACTTATATATAGGAAGTACCAGCGGCGTATCCACCATATTCTTGTCAAATTTTCATTGACTTCATCCGCCAGTTTATGATTAGTTCTATGCGACTCTACAACAAACACCACAACCACAAGATACTGATAATGAAAATGTATGTGCGTTCAAGGCTCAATCAAACGGAGCCGAACGTATTGCATGAACTGGAAATGTAAATTGATCTGTGTGCTCAAGGCTCAATCAAACGGAGCCGAGCGTATTGAATGTACTGAAATGTAAATTGAACTGTGCGCTCAAGGCTCAATCAAACGGAGCCGAGCGTATTGCATGTATTGAAATGTAAAATGAAATGACCGATCAAGGCTCAACCAAACGGAGCCGATCGTATTGCATGTACTGAAAACAATATATAATATATAATATACAATAATTACTACACATGTGATAAAGAAAAACATAAAACTAAACGATAGGAGTTGAATCTTGATTCTTGGTGAGAGAAGGCTTAGTTAAGTGGTTGGTTTGGACCGTTAACATCTTCAACAGGATTGGCATTGATGTTATAAACTCTTCCTCTTGCTGGTGGTGGAGCTGGGTTTGCTTGGTTTGCTTGGTTAACTGGGTTTGCTTGAGCTTGGGCGTTTATGATATTAACCAAACGAGGACACGTGTTTCTAAAATGGGTAGGGTCGCCACAATTGAAACAAGCTCGAACATATGGGTTCATGGGGTATTGAGGTTGTTGATATGTTTGGGTCATGGGTTGAGTAGGGGTTGAGGTTTGGTTTTGAGCGGTGCGGCAAACTTTGCTCAAATGACCGTAGCGTCCACAATCGCACCATAGTCGACAGGGTGAAGTAGTTGGATGGTGATAGAAACAAGTGTTGCATTGAGGGTGAGGTCCAATGTAAGGTTTCTTATTTGGGTAAGTTGAGTTGGGTGCTACTTGAGCGTTTGGGATAGTTTGAGGAGGTACAACTTGTGAAGCTGGTTGTTTGCGTTGGGTGACGGCGAAGACTTGCCCATCACGCTTTCTCTTAGATGTAGGTGGTGTAGAGGATTCGGTTCGGGTGGGGTTTGAGGTTTCCGTTGATGCTTTATCCTTCTTCTTCTCCTCTTTGAAATCTTTGTTCCGGATTCGGTTCTCGGTGAGCGCGGTTGCTAGCTCCATTGCTGCTTCCAAAGTTGCAGGCGAGGTGCTTATTACAGGGTCTTGAATCTTTGATGGAAGACCACGAATGTAGTGCTCGATCAAACGGTAGAGGGGAGTGAACAAGTTGGGAACCATTTGATTTAGCTCAAGGAATCTCTTGTTGTATGTGGTGTGGTCGCCTTCCTTTTGTTTCAAAGCATGGAACTCATCCTCCAATTTCTTGATTTCACTTCTTGGGCAAAACCGTCTTGTCATGATTCCCTTCAATTCTTCCCAAGTCAAGGTCATAGTTTCTTCAACACCTCGTTTGGTCTTCTCTGTATTCCACCATGTGAGTGCTGTTCCAAGTAAACGACCGGTAGCATAACGCACTTTGCGATCATCAGGGCAATCGCAATTTAGAAAAGTGTTCTCCATTTCTTCGAACCAATGGAGGAGAGCGGTGACACCTTCAGTTCCTTCGTATTTTGGAGGATCGCAGGATTTGAAATGTTTGTAGGTGCATTTAGTGACTGGAAGGTTGACAGTGTTTTGATCCTCTTGTTGGGTTGGGTTAACGGAATTAGCGGTAAGGGCTTGTTGAACTTGAACTACGATGTTGGGTATTACGGTCGCCATTTGCTGAGCGATTTGGGTAGCCATGCGTTCACGGGCTTTTTCTGCTCTCATCTTCCTACGGGCGAGGTTAGAAGACATCTACAAGGAATACATGTCAAGAGTATGAGTTGGATGCCTTTGGGATCGTGGGTCGTGTTTGGGATTGAATGTTCATAAAGTAAATATAGAAAATAAATCTACTACATCCATAGGATGTCTTGGGCTTTGCTCGCTGTTAGGCCCGTCATGCCGCCATACTTTACCTGTGTAATCATGTGGGCCCCCATGAATACCGGTTTTTCATATGGTTCGCACGGTTTCTGCCTGGTTGCGTACACAAAACCCGGAGAAAATCGAGAAATATGTATACAACGTGTGATATTCGGAATGTGTCCAGGCATAGACACGGTGACATCTCAAAGTGAGGTTAGTTCGAACGACGTTTGGTGTGGCATGCTTTGGCCTAATAGGTCCGTCGTACTCTCATCGTTAGTCCCCAGGTAGGCAAACTGGTCCGTTATTTTGGATTTATACAAATGCCAACCTAGACAGGACGTTCCGACTACCGGTACTTGTACCCTTCCAGTTACTACATGCCCGTCGCAGAACTTACTTTGATGAGAATTAAAAATTGCACAAAATCTTTGGATATTGAGAGTATGAAAATAAATTGAATACATGAACATCGATATATGTATAATGAATATGTATATATGTATAATGAATATGTATATGAGCATGTATGTTTGACTGAAATGTAAACAAATATGAAACAAATAAATATCACAAGTTTGTATGTAACCACCTAATCAAGTTAAAATTTAGGCAGACTATAGTATAGGCTCTAAGGGTCTAATAACCTATCCTATATCCCTATAGTCATGGCTCTGATACCAATCTGTCACACCCCGACCCGCAGCGGAAAAGGTGATCGGGGCATAATTGGGTTATCATCAAAGCTCATGACATTTATTATATGTTTCATATTCATTAATACAATTTAATAGAAATAAATGATACACCATATTCTAACTATCTGTCTAAGCTTCTTGGTTCTCTTCTAAGGCATATCCTATGTTTTCCTTGCTTCAACCTGTTCACCTGTATCATGTGTAAAAAGGTTTTGGATCAACATAATGTTGGCGAGTGAATCCTATGGAAAAACATTTGAACAAGTTTACCCAATTGATTATAAATAATGTGCATACCACATATGAGTAAATGTAGATGTAAATTTATTCACACAACACATAATATTGAACATTAAACTCACATACACCAAATGATTGTTTTGAGGCACGCGATGTTCGACTCGTCTCTCACGAGGAACTGATGGGCCTAATGAATGAGTTTTGAGGCACGCGTTGTTCCACGAACTGATGGGCCTAATGAATGAGTTTTGAGGCACGCGTTGTTCTTACGAACTGATGGGCCTTAATGAATGAGTTTTGAGGCACGCGTTGTTCTCGTCTCCCACGAGGAACTGATGGGCCTAAATAATTTGCATACGACTTTGACAATATGTAATACATCACAACCAAACAATAGTTACATTCTAATTTAGTTCATATAATGGTATGGCACGAATTTGCATAAGAGAATTAATTTAAGCGACACATGATACACCCCAAAACATGAATAAAAAGGGGAGTTTGTAAGAATTCACTCACATTGGGTGCGTTCGGTTGATGACGTTGATTGCACGCGAAGTGGTTTTAACCACAAGTGAGATTAAACCTAGATAAAATCGCATTACGGTTTGGTAAGTAAACGGGTTTTATTAATCTATTTTAGTAGGTTTGTTGGGTGTATTTTTTGTGAGTTTGAGGCTATTTTCTAACCTAAAAAAATATTATTTTTAAGTATTTATGATTGATTTTTAATTAAAATAATTGAATAAAAATAATAAAAAAAATATTTTATTTTTGCTACAGTAACTTTGACTATTGTTGACTTTGACTATCGTTGACCGGTTTATAGACATATTGTTGTGCGCCGGGTGAGGCTCGAACCCGAGACCTCCCGTACGCGTGCACGCAGCTCTACCAACTGAGCTACGTGTCTAACCCGTTATATATCCGATTTTAATTATATATATATATTAATTAGAAATAACAGAAAATCCTTTATTATTAAAAACGAATTAATTCTCGAGAACCGGTGCGCTCCACAGGTCTCGAACCCGGGACCTGTGGGTTAGCGGACACACACTCCACCGCTGGACTGTGTGTCTCACTTGGTAATAAACTCAGTTATCATTATATTTAACATATACACAAAACACTCCGGTTCTGTTTTGCGAAAAAGAGGATTTTTATCAAGGCGGCGTGTGAGGGACAATACTCGAACTCGTGACCTTAGCTTTAAAAGTGCACACAGTCCACCGCTGGACTGTGTGTCTAACCCGGTAATTATCTTGATTTTAATTATACTTAACCATTACTGAACTTCGTCTTCTTCACCGGTTTTAACCGGAAGTGACGACGGACTGGTTCGAAAAGTTAATTCATGTTCCTTTAGTGTTTTATGATCAATTACAGTCGAGATAAAAGTAAAAAGGAAAGGAATTAGGCGTGAAAAATACCGACTGATTTTACTCTGTTTTCCGGCAGAACTCCGGCGACAGAACCCTTTTTCCGGCGACAAGTCTCTTGCAGCAGAGAGTCTTCCGAAAGGTTACAAAGGTTGTGGGTGACTTCGGTGAAGGTTTAGGGGTTCCAGTAAGCTTAGAAATTACTGATACGGTTTTCCGGCGGTATTTCAAGTATTTCCGGCGATTGATTTTTCGCCGAGAAAAGGTGCGATTTGAATGTGAAGACTTCTGGCGAGTTGTGGTTGAATTTATAGGGTAGTATTGAGATGAATGGGGTCTGAATTCGGTCTCAATTCGAAGTCAGCCGTTCTCCGGCGGTTACAGCTGATGTCGCGGGTTCAGACGTCGGTTATAACCGTCGTAATAGTTAAGTCTTCGGTTACTTTGAGCGATAACGTAAATAAACGGCGAAGTCGTCGGGATTTCCGACGACTGTTATTTTGGGCGCAATAATTTAACTTCTGAAATTGAATATTTGAATTAATTGTTTTTCTGTTATTACCAGAAAATCAAAGTGGCTGAGTGGTTTGTCGGCTGAGAGATAAGTCTTTGGTTTGACCCGGTACAGACCCGAGTTCGAAACCCGGCATGGGTAAAACATTTTTATTTTGCTATTTTTGACAGATTTTCAAAAACTAAATTCATATCCCCGCATAATAATTGATTACGGATCGTTTAAAATTATTTTGGGCATTTAATTCGCAACAAAAAATTTGACTGACTGTTCGGTTGATAAACGGAGCGGGTTTGGTAAAATCCGTTTTTTTTTTTACGGATGTTACAGTGCGTAGTATAGTTTTTCTCATGAATCTTGAGTTGTCGTGACGCGTAAGCAATAACCTTATCTCGTTGCATCAGAACGCAACCAAGACCTTTTTTGAGGCATAGCAATACACGACAAAATCGTCATTACCATCAGGAAGAGCTAAGATAGGAGCATTGCAAAGCATGTCCTTGAGCGTTTGAAAAGACTCCTCTTGCTCGGAACTCCAAACAAAAGGTTTATCCTTTTGAGTTAAGGAAGTGAGAGGTACGGCGATTTTGGAGAAATTCGAGAAAGAGCGACGGCAGTAACAAGCTAAAATGAGAAACGAATGAATTTCGGACGGAGACTTAGGAGCAATCCAATTCTTCACCGCTTCATTTTTTGCATGGTATACCGAGTTCGTTGACAACATGACCAAGGAATTGAACCTCCTTTAGCCAAAATTCACACTTGGAGAATTTGGCGTAAAGACGTTCAATACGCAAAAGCTAGAGGATAAGACGCAAGTGTCGCTCGTGCTCTTCTTGCGTCTTGGAATAGATTAGAATATCGTCAATGAAGACGATCATGAAACGGTCGAGATAAGGCTTGCATACACGGTTCATCAAGTCCATGAAAACCGCAGGTGCGTTAGTCAACCCAAAAGGCATGACTACAAACCTGTAGTGTCCATAACGTGTGCAAAAAGCGGTTTTGGTATATCTTCTTTGAGATCTCGAAGTTGATGATAACCAGAGCGAAGATTGATTTTCGAGAAGCAAGTCGAGCCTTGAAGTTGGTCGAAAAGGTCGTCAATGCGAGGAAGAGGATATCGGTTTTTGACCGTAAGCTTGTTGAGCTCACGATAGTCAATGCACATTCGGAAGGATCCGTGTTTCTTTTTGACGAATAGAACATGAGCGCCCTAAGGAGATATGCTAGGGCTTATGAAGCCTTTATCAAGGAGTTCCTAAAGTTGGCTAGACAGCTCTTGCATCTCCGAGGGTGCTAGACGATAAGGGGATTTTGCGACAAGAGTTGTGCTAGGAATGAGATCGATGCGAAAGTCAACCGAACAGGAGGAGGAGGACTAGGAAGATCCTCTGGGAAGACGTCAGGGTAATTACGAACAACGGGAACCTCACTCACGCTCGGACCCTTATCGTTCTTTTCCACAATGTGGGCAAGAAAGGCGAAGTATTCCTTACGCAAGTATTTGTTTGCTTGGATATACGGCATAAGATTGAGACCTTTGGAAGGTTTCTCGCCATAGACGTGTAAGCAGTCATCATTTGGAAGGGGAAGATGGATGAACTTTTCGGAACAAACAACTACAGCACGTACCCACCTAAGTCAATCCATACCTACTATGATATCGAAGCTACCCATTCGCATGGGTATGAGGTCAATGGAAAACGTATGATCGTCGAGATTCAATGAACAATTAGAAAGGACAGAATCGATAGTGATGGATTTTCCGTCATCGACTTCGACTTCGAATGGTTTAGGCAACTTAGAATGTCTACACTTAAGCAATGTTTCGAATTCAACAGATACAAAACTATTATCCGCACAAGTATCAAATAGACACGAAGCGTGAACATTGTTAACGAGAAAGGTACCCGTGATGACATCGTTGGTGTTCTGAGCTTGTGCAGCAGTGATGACGAGGGGTCGACCACGAGCTTGTTGTTGTTGCTACTGGTTGTTGTTGTTGTTGTTGTTGCATTGCGGGCAAGTTTTGGCGAAGTGGTTGGGATCTCCACATTTGAAACATGCACGAACCATGGTTGCAGGTGGTCGGGTTTGGTTCGCAGTGGGGTTTTGGGCTGCTGTGATGGCTTGGGCTTGGTTAGCTGGGATTATGGAGCACTTCGACATTGCGGGGCAAAGTGTCCAAACCTATTGCAGCTAGTGCATAGGCGACAAGGGGTGTTAACGGGATGGTGGTAAGGGCATGTGTTACACTTGGGATGCGGCCCATTGTATGCCTTTTTGATAGGTTCGGGGTTGGCTGAAGCTAGCTGTTGGGTGGGTTAGGGTTTGGAAGAGTGATTACCGCCTAGTTTTGGCTTGAAGCCTTCTGCTTCATGCCCTTGTTGTTGTTTCTTGGTGGCTTGGGTGAGGTAGGTTCGATGAGGGTTTCGGTGGTGGCTTGGTGGGCATTCCTCGATGAAGCCTTGGTGGAGGCTTCATGAAGAACGTGGTTGTTGTTAATTCTGGCAGACAGGCAATAGGTATCCTCGAGAGTTTTGGGCCAGGTGGCGTCAACGAGGTCCGTAAGGTGAGGGGGAGGCAGCATAAGTATTTGGCAATTCGCCTTCTTAGTCGTGTCGACTTGACTAGGGCAAATCACACTAAGCTGCTTGAAATGGGCCATGAGGCCGGCGTTATCGTTCCGAACCTGTTTCAGGTTCCAAAACTCGTTTCGAGTCTTTGACCTTCATGAGGGGGACATATTTCGTTCTCCATCAGCTTTTTGAGCTCGATCTTAGGGAGGGCGTGTGTGGCGTCATTCCCACGAGCGTTATGCTCGAAGGTCCACCAATCAAGAGCCCTTGATCGGAAGACTCTCGTTGCGTTGATGGTACGCAGGTGGTCGGGACAACTACTTTGTAGAAAGGTTACTTCAATGGCGTCAAACCATTGCATTAACTTGGTGGCGTCCTCTTCGCCAGTGAAAGGTAGTGGGTTGCAGGAGCAAAACTGTTTGAAGGTGAACGTCGACTTAGGTGCTTCGACCTTAGAGTCGATGGAGGCGTGGGGTGAGTCGACGTTTGGCGAGGGTTGGATTTTGCTTACAATATCCGGGATGACCTTGGCCATTTGCTCGGCCATGAACTTCATACAGTCCTTCTTTGACATCGAGTCGGAGCGGGACTTTGATTTCCTTTTTCCAATGAAGTTTTATGAGAAAGACATCTAAAGGGTTGACAATAGAAGAGGGGTTAAGGCATTGATCATAATGTGTTTACAAAAATCATTTTCGAGCATGTAAGTGTCATGTAACACGTATGAATTCACAGAGATAGCATAGGCATACAAGTATTCAAAAGTATAAACACGTATGATTACGTAAGGAGTATATATTTAGTTGGGTCACAAGGATTATTATTGTTTTTGGTTGCAAAGGGCGTGCGAGTTGTGCATCGGGCTAGAAATGAACGAGTAACAAGTATTAAAACACACAATAATTTAGATAACATAAAAGATAGGCTTAATAAAACATTGGAGTGTTTCGGGTTGAGAAACGTCGACTATTCCAAAGTGAATTGAGATCCTTTCAAATTAGAGAAACGTGCTTTGGCCTATAGGTAAAATGCTCTCGTCGAGAAGCGATTAAAGACACTTTACCCTTCCAGTTACTACACATCTCTAATCAATCGAAAAATTGAAACTTTGGCGAGAATTAAAATTGAGGAATGGGACTAGTTGACAAGGTGCGGGTTTCACCCCTAACTTGACAACATCGTACCCTAAGTGTGGTTGGTACTTACCAAACGAGGAGCAAATTCCGACTCGTTGGTAAGGGTCCACTAGATCTTGAAATGGCAAATTCCCATCAAGGTGTGGATTTCACTCCTAGCTTGATGGTGTAATTTCGTGTAAAATCGGATTAAGCGGATTAAGAGTGATCACCAAAGTGCGGGTTTCACCCCTATTTTGGTGAGATCGTCCCATTTATAGTATGAGTGTCTTCAAGTGTGTAAGTTGTGTAAGTGTCTTAGGAAGGACATATTGCATATATATTAAGACAAAAGAATAGGAAGAAGCAAGTATGAAGAATTAACATTTTAAGCATGAATCAAGAAGGGTCAAGTTGGTCACTTAAACTACAGGCTAGGTCGAACATGGCAATTCTACCTAATTCCCTATAGTTATGGCTCTGATACCAATCTGTCACACCCCAATGATGGCGGAAACATCAGAGTGAGATGAATGAGATTGCTCGAGGCATCATACACTTATTGCGACAATATTAAATTAAACCATCCATTTCATTTCACTTATCAAATTGTCAAGTACATCACAAATTCAAATACAACATAAATTCAAAACAGGACAAGTTTAACAAAACATAACAAGTAGCTAGCACTATAGGTGTGTTTCTATGTCGTTCATACTAAGTTTCGTCACATCAACATCCTCAACCTGCAACATGTTAAAAAGTGTAGTTCAATACAAAGTATTGGCGAGTACACATGTTTGAATCATAGCATAAGTAATAAAAACGTTTAAACAAATCCACATGATAAGCTAGTATTTGAGATTAATGTAAACAAGGCATGTGAACTACAAGTCAATCCTCAAGTGTCACCGCAATATAGATTAGACTTAACATGACCACAAGAATACGGGCTATGCGTTACTCCTATAGCGCTATAAATGTTAAGGGGAGGCTCGTACGAAGTTAATGACAATTAGTATCTCATAAGAATGTTCCAAGTATACAAATCTGGTATCACATAATTATACATATATGATGGATTGTTTATGTGATTGCATAAAGATTTAGTGAGTTTTTGATAGACTAACATATTGCACCCAAAAGTGTAAAGCGTAAAAGGGTGTCGAGTGTACTCATTGCAACGTTTAAAATCCGTGAAGTGTTTAGTTGATTAGGGAATGGAACACTGAGTTATCCTACACAAGGAAACATAGGTATGTAAGTATTGGAATGAAAATGGAGTTTGTTAGTTTAAAAGTTTAAAGTATGCAAAAGTATGTATTGTTGAAAGTATATATCTAGACGTTAACGTCCGTTTTTTACACTATAAGTCTCGTAGGGTGTTTGTGGTTTTATGGGTCATGCCCAATAGAATCGTAATGAGAGGTTAAGTCTTAGATATAATAACCTAATGTTAGGACAAGTAACCATACGGCCATTGCCAAAAGTTCGGTTATATTTATTATTTACATATATATGTTACATATTATATTATCAAGTTTATCATATAAATCATAGATTTCATGGAAGTCATAGAAGTCATGCATGGAGGTAAGAGTATAGCCGTCCTTTAACCTCTTTCGTAAGATTCACCAATACACAAATTGTCACAAGGACAATTCGGATAGTCATGGATGAAATAAAAGGAAAATATTTCACTAGAATCATCAAGTGAGGTGGTGGATTGAAAGTAGGATAGCTAAGGCCTCCATGTAATCACACCTTTACCAAAACACAAGCTTTGTTAAGCTTGGATAGTTCTAACACTTGTGGGTTATAACCCTTTGTTAAACAACAAGTTTAGAGGTACTTCATACCTCTTAATTTGTATGAAACAACTCTAGCTAGCTCAGTAATCATGAGCTTGATTAGAGGCACAAGTAGCACAAAGTTGTAAGAGAAAACATGTGTAAGAAAAAGTTTACAAGTTTATCTTCCAAAACAGAATATTTGGCCATAAAAATGGTTTTGTTCCGCCTTGGTTTTCCATGGAAAACCTATGGTAACATCCCTAGAGGCTTATCAAACATTGTAGAGGAAGAAAAACATGAAGTTTTTGAAGTTGTGAAAAGATGAAAACAAGCATTAAGTTTATAACATTTTTGGACCTCAAAATGGTGAGGTTTCACCTTAGTTTGCCCAAGAAAACTTGTGAGATCCTTCGTAGAGGTTTTCCAAGTGTTTTAGAAGAAGAAACAAGGCTTAATTAGCAAAGGAAGTGAGTTAGAACTCACTTGCAAACTGAAGTGGGACTGCAGAGAATTCTGGAAGTTTAGGGAGGATTTTTGAAGTGTTGGAGGCTTGCAAAAGTGAGAAAAGATTGGGGAAAGGTTGGTTTATATAGAGGGGAGATTAGGGTTTGAGTTAGTTGGCATATATGGAGGTAGGTGTGAAATTAACTTGAAAACAAATCCCAAACAAAAGCATGCAGCTTGCGGCCGCAAGCTGCCATGCTTCTTTTCTTTTCTTTTCTTTTTTTTTGTTAAATTATTTGATAATTACTAGATTATTTGATGTTATAATTGATATACTTACATGTTTTGGTTGTTTGGTAGTTTATTTTTAGGTGTATGGAACCGTAATATCATGTAAAAAAGAAAGAAAACAATACGTTTAGTAACAAATTTATAATAAAATTGCGAAGTGATTAACGAGGTGCCAAATCTTTATAACTTTCGTGTGTTTGAATCACCACATATCTTGCTTGAATGAAGCATTTAAGAATTACGAATAAACAATAAGGATTCGCAAGTTAACTTTAGGTTATAAATCGTGTAACGAATAAGTGTATCAATGCGTATAAAGGTTGCGGATTTCGTATAATTGATCAACTCGATTATAATAAAAGCCTTGGATTTACAATGGTTCAGAATGTGATACGATTACAAGTTACAGACTTTCCAAAAATTGAATACGAAGCAAACTTACTAAAAACGGAAAGTTACAAAAAGCAAGGCGTTACACCTAACACACCCCCAAACCTCACTATAAAAACACACCGCCTTCCACACTCACTTTGCACCTCACAAATTCTTCTCTCAACCTCACTAAACTCAGCTCCTAATCAGAAAGTTTAAGACTTTCAATGTGAGTTCTAACTCACCTCTACTTCACTTCTTTACTCTTTACTTCTTTCTTAACAATTGGAACACCTCTAGGAGTGTTTCCATAGGTTTTCCATGGAAAACCAATATGGAACATCACCATATTTGAGGTCACAAGTGTAAGAAACTTTTCGTTTTAATAGGGTTTTAACCCACAAGTGTTGTATCCTTCCAAGCTTGTTCTTGTAACAAGACTTGAGTTTCTAGTGTGTGATTACTTGGAAGCCTTGGCTATCCTACCTTCAATCCACCACTTCAATTGATAAGTTTGAATATTCTACAACTTTTATTTTCATTTTAACTTATTCATGACCGTCCTTGTTGTTCTTGTGACAACTTGTGCATTGGTGAACAATACGAAAGAGGTTACAGGAAGGTTATCCTCCTACCTCCATGCATGACTTCTATGAACTTCCATGATAAATATAATCTACTTATTATGTATACTATATAATATATATATATATACACTAACCGAACCCTTGATGATAATCGAATGATTGTCCGTCATGGTATTACATCACCTAAGTACTTAACTTCTCGTTACGATTCTAATGGGTATCTTAACCCATGAAAACACATCGACCTAAATGGGATTCATAGTGTCAAAAACGAGCATTAAGTCTAGATGAATATTTTCTTGTA
>CAMTDV010000028.1:348835-539401 GCA_947069175.1 Scalesia atractyloides
AACGGTTTTTTATTATTATAAATTTCAAACTTTCGTACCGCCAATACTTTGTTTTGAACTATTTTTTTTAACAAGTGGATGGCTAAAAAACCACCTAAATGCGACGTTAATTTTAAACTTTCCTATTTTGAAATTATTTGTTTTGAATTTTGATGTACCCTAACTTTTGTAATGAAATAAAAGAGGGTTTTAATTTATTTCATCGAAATTATGTATGATGCCTCGAAAATCCGTTCGCTCACTCCGATTTTTCCCCCATCGTTGGGGGTGTGGCTTGGGGGAAAAAAATGCAAAACACCTTAAACAAACCCCTTTTTGCCCATCCTGGGGTTCAAATTCTACGATTTCCCTCGGGGGCTCGAAGAAAGAGGGGGACATCCGGGACCGAGAGGCTAGGGGCCCAAAACGTTTATTTTGTCACTTTTAGTCCCGAATTTGGTTTTTTCCTTCATTTAAACAGAACTTTTGTTTGTTGTGTTTTAATTTTTTTTAACAGTTATTAGATTTTTGAGATGGTATGTTTTATAGTTTTGCAGATAAAAATTTTGGTTTGTAAAAACACGTATTAACGATTAAGCATGTAACAATATATTAATATGAATTTTATACATCAAAGTCTCGAACCAGATGGGAATTAAATAAAATCATACAAAAATTTTCCAAAATAAAATACATTCACTTTCAAATTAAGGGAAATACAAGAAAGCGAGCGTTCATAATCTTTTTTTTGGATTTTAAAAATTAGTTTTCCCGTTTTTTCCTTTTTTGGTTTAGAAGGATGGTTTAATAAAAGGGGTGTTTGTAACACGGTAATAAAGGAAGTTGTGAAAAAAGAGAAAAAGGGCCCCCTCCGAAACCAAGCCCCCCCCTTTAAAAAAACGTAGAGTAAGTCGACAAGGGTGTGCTACCAAAACCCCCCCCCCCGGCCCAAAGCTATCAAAAAATTTTTACAGAAATGGTGGGGCCGGCCCACCAGGCACCCCCCGGGTCCATCAGACGAATTTCTGTTTTTTTTCGTTACTGGCATTTTGGGCCACGGGGTATGTCCAACGCACACCCTGTCCCCAGTAACCTTAAATTCATTTTTTTAAAACCCCCCACTTTTTGCATATTTAATTAAAACAAACCTAGGGGAACCATTGAAGACAATTTTAAATTTAATTGGTGGTGTTAAAACCTTAAATCGTTTTCCTAAAATCAACCTTTGCACAAACTCCCCTTGGAAAAACCCCCCAAATTTCCCCCAAATATTTTTCATTTTTTTTTATTTTTTTACTTTTTGGTTTGTTTGGGAAAAAAAGTCTAAAACATATTTTTATAAATTCACCCCGAAGGGGTGTATAAAAAAAACCCGATAAGATAATTATAAAAAGGGACAAACAACCTTTGAAAAATTTTGATAATATACACTTTTACTTTAAATTTTTTTCCCCAAAAGGGGGTTTTGAGCTTTACCGAGCATAAAATACATATCTAACTAATTGCTTAATTTTGGGTTCTTGGTGAATAGCCCTTTTGGGTTCTTACAAATTTCTAGAACTTCCCAAAAGAAACTTCCCACCTTCCCAATAACCAAGTAATAAATGAAAAGCACTGGGGACTACAACCCTTTTTTTTTTTTAAAACCTTTTTATTTTTTTTTTTCAATTTAACCTTTTTTTCCCCTTTTCAATCCCACAGTTAATTCCTTTTGGCCTTCCCCCTTTTGTTTTAAACCCCAAAAATAAAACTTTGAAAAACAACCCCACATCCAAAAAACCCTTTTTATTTTTACACATTTTTTTAGAAAAAAGACCTTACAAAATACGAAAAAAGCTTGTCCCAACTTTGGTAAAAAAGGGGCTAAAGTTTTTTTCTAACCCCCAAACAAATTCTCAAAAAACCAATTTTTTACGTTTTTCATCATTTTTACCCAAAAACCGCCCCAGCCAAAACCCCCCTTTTTTTGTTTGTTATTTACAAGGTTAAACCCAAAAGGGAAGGGGGTTTGATTGTTTTCAAGTTATGGTAGGCGAAACACCACACGGGTCCGAAAATTTAAAATTAACATTTCGGCCCGGGTTGAGGGACCACTTGGGGTATCTAAAAGTATAAACTAAATAGAATTTTTTAAGGCATTTTTTCCCAACACAAAAAATTTTTTTTTAAAATTTTTTTTTAATAAATCTAACAAAAAATTTGAAATAAAAAAAAACAAAAAAAAATTTATAAAAATTTTCCCACATTCAAAAGTTTACCCAAAAACTTTCTTTACCAATTTTTTTGGGTGGTAACCAAACATAATTTTTTGTTTTGGGGCAGACAAAGATTCAAGTGGGTAGTATTTAATATCGCAAAAGCAACATAAATTACTTTAAAACAAGAAACAGAACCCTTTTGGGACTAATGTTGGAAAAAAACAGTTCCCTTTTGTTTACTTTTAATTACTGATAAAAAGCTAACAAATAAAAGAAAAAAATTAACATGGAATCCAAAAAAAACACAAAAGGGAGGACACGAAAATGCAAATTTCCCCACACTCCAAACAACAAAAAAAAAACGAAGAAGAAGCTCATCAGGGGGCCGGCCCACCAAATTCTCTCAATTGGAAATACACAAAAACAGAAACAGGGGCCAGGGGTCAACCAAATTCGTAAACTGAGATAGTACACAAGACGGGCCCACTTCGTGCTCTGCACCAGGGGGCGTGTTGTACAAAACCTGACATCTGCAATTAAAAAAGGGGAGAGAAAAAGTCCACCAGGGGGCCGTGCCAGGGGGCACGGGCCTGGTCGCCTTGTGTTTTCACTAAAATAGAGGTTTTGGTTTTGGAAAAGCACCCTTCAAACCACTTCTCTCACATTTTGAAATCAGTCCACCACCACTAAAACACCAAAACCCACCACTACATCCATTTTTCGCTTTAGTGTGTATTAGTCTCAACCCAAAATTGATCGAAAGGGTTTTTCAAACAAAGGGCAAAAAAACGTTACATCATTTGGGTGAAGACAAATTTTTTATTTTACTTTTGATTTCCAAATTTTTGGCACTTTTTTTTGGGCATGGTTAATGACTTTAATAACTTTTTTTTATTTAAAAGTAACTTTATTTAAACATTTCTTCATGTTCGTTGATTCACCTTCGTGTCTTACATCCTTAAACTGTTAACACCTGGGGGGGGTTGAAAGTGTTTGGAAAATTCTTGTCTGTTCATTAAAATGCGGGGATTTGGTTCAAGTTTTTGGGGACTTCCCTTGAGCAGATAGCATCAAATCGGGGAAATAAAAGTTTTAAACCCCTTTAAAAAAAACTTTTATTAAAACTGTAATCCCGTTTTTCCCGTTTTTATTTTTTTTAAAAGCGTTTCGCTTCTTTTTTTAAAACCTTTAAAACCCGTACCTTCTCCTTTTTCACAATTTGAGGCGTTAATCAAAGGGAATTTATTTTTTATATTTATACATGTTACATACTTTCAATTAAAACTCGATTAGTTTAATACCAAAAACCGACATTTAAATCTTAAAATTATAAATGAACATTCTTTACTCATACGTTACTTGATAACTTGGAATACTGGGGGGATAGGCCCAAAAAACCCCTCCCTTTGCCAATACCATCCCTCTAATGAAACGGGGTCCGGAAAAACCCTTTGCCCTACGCGAAAGGTCCCAACCTTGAAAGCAGCATTGCCTAAAAAATTTTGCCCCCTGCAACACAATTAAACCCAAAACCGGTCCCTACCTTGCAGGGTTTAAAACAAACCTTTAGTGCAAGGGAAAGGGATTTTTTTAAGCCCGGGGGTTTTTTCCCCATGATTCGGGTCGTGTAAAAACCAAAACCCCAATTCAAGAATCCCCCTTTTTTGTACCAATCACAAATTTTTCCTCTGGGGAAAAACTTCGACATGGACACAAATAAAAAACGGTTCTAAATTCTTTCCCCCAACTTTACCCCAAAAACTAATGCTTTCTACCGCCATCCCCCCCGCCAACACTCAAAAGCATGCCTAGCCTCCCCTGAGTAAAATTTTTAAAATTTTAAACCCCCCGGAAGAGGTTCCTCGCCCCCTTTCCGGGGAAAAAAAATTTTTCCCCCTGTCCTCCAAGATAAAATCAAACACTCATGGGGCAGGACATTCACACACTGGGCCCGCCCCCTTAAGGGGTCACCCAGCATGAAAAAGCAAAAAAAAAGGGGCGGGGGTCACGCTAGCTGTTTCCCCGGGTCCTAAAGTCACCAAAAAACCCCCCATTCCAGGGGTATAAAAATTCCGGATCGGATATAAACATTTGACTAACCAAAAAAAAGAAACCCCTCTAAGTTGTGAAGGAAGCGCTACCCCACTTAAAAACTAAAAAATTACCTTCCAATGGGGAAAATTTTTTAAAGGGGGTTGACAGACCAAGACGACCACATGGCTTTTCACTGGGGCCTTATTGGGGGGTTTGGGCGCTTTTGGGTGTTTTTTGTTTTCCAAATTTTACAGTTTTCCGCCTATGGTTTGAAACTTTCCCAAGAAAACTCATTCGTGAACGATCTCAAAGATAAATTCCCGGGTCTTTTACCAACAAAACATCGTCAGAATTTTCTTTTTTTTTTTTTTTTTTTTTTTTTTTTTTTAAAATTTTTTTTTTTTTTTTTTTTTTTTTTTTATGGGAATTCCAAAAATTTTTTGCCCCCGGGGGGAAAAATTGGGAAAAATCCTTTTAAAAAGGGTTTAAAAATTTAAAACCAATTTTCCCCAAAAAAAAGGGGGGGGGGGGAAAAACCCCCCCCGGAAAAAAAAAAATTTTTTTTGGGAAAACAAAAAGAACGACCATTGATCCTTTCCTTTCCCCAAACCCGGGTATCGGGGCCAGTCTTTTTAGTAGAGCGCGGGACCCAAAAATCCAATTACTAGTCAGCAAAATGTTAACTACCTGGGGACATGTTCCCAAAAAAGGGAATTGTTTTTCTTTGGTCCACGCCCCCCTTTGGGTTTCTTGGGATTATTTTGGGGCCCCGGATCATAATCCCCACAAACATCACCGGGCCCAAATTTTTCCAAACCGGACAACCCGGCCCCCAGCGAAACCGATCGATCTAGGTGGGCACAATTTGTTACAAATCCGCCGCTAAAAAGGCGTTTTGGGCCCCATTTTGTCTTTGAAGTCCCCAGCAATAAAAAGGGAAAAAAGGAATTGTCCAAATCCAACGCCTATCACGACCCCGCGCAGGGGTCCTTCACATGCGGCACCCCCCAAAAGATGATGCGGGGGGCGGTCCCGTCAAAAAAACCCCGATAACCGGGGGGTTCACCACCCTAGATTGGGCTTAAAAACACAATAACAAAACGAATAGAAGGTTTCGGGGGGGGCCCTTGGGTTTATCAAAAGGGGTGCAGGAATTTGGAAGCCAGTCGACTTTTCCTTTTTATCGGGGGAAGATCAACTTGTCTTTAAAAAGGGGAAAGGGGGGGCCCCGACCTTAAAAAGGTATTTCCTTGATAATAAACCCCCAAAGTTTCAAAGGCCCCCTTTTTAAAACGAAGGGAATAACATGCCGTCGCTCATAAACGGGGGGTTTTAAAGTTTTAAAAAAACACGCGGGGGAAGTGCACATGGGGGTTAAAAAAACCCTTCCTTTCCGTGCCCAAGAAAAACGCATAGAAAGGGGAAATCCTTCTTGGTTTTTCCCCCATCACATTTCTTCAATCGGGATCCCCCCAAAAAAACAAGGCAAGGGGTAAAAAGGCCAAAAAAAGGGGCCTAACTAAAAATTTGGGGGAAATTTTACCATAAGTCATACCGGACCACTCCTCCGCTCTAAAACCAAAAGACGCACAATACTTATACCAAAAACACAAGGGGGTTGTGCAATTTAAATATCCCCCCGCGCGGTAGGGGGGGAAAAAGATCAGGAATGGGGCTAAGGCTGGCGCATTTGTCAGTCGAAACGTTAGGAAATTACATCATTTTCACGACACCCAAAAATTTTTCGCCCCAAAAGTCCCTTTATCCTATGAAAACCCTCCCCATTTCAACAAGGGGCAATCGTAGGGGGGCCCTTTCCCTAACCCCCCCGGGGGGGCCAAAGTTCAAATGTAGCCGTCGATTATTTTTAACCCAAGGGGGGTTTTGAAGCAAAGCCACCGCTTTCCACCGGGGGAAAAACCTATTTCCAAATTCTTTTGGGGGAGCAATCATTTCCCCTTTTTAGGCCCCCCCTCGCATTTCATGATAGCGACCCAATTTTTTTCTGAAACTAAAAGGGTTTGGACACAAAATGCAACGAAAACGTGTTCACTTCGGCCGCACCCCAAAGGGGGAAAACCCAAAATCAAAAAGTCAAAACCAAAACATTTAAAATCAAAGGACAACACGAACGGGGGGGGCCGGGGGAAAGGGTTTAGATGATTTTCCAATTTACCCTTTTGGGGTCATCGAACCATCCAAAAACCCCGCCTTGCAAACCCACCACAGGGTTTTTTTTTGGACGGGGGCAGTAATTTTTGGGGGGGGGTGGGGATAGGCCTCCCCCCCGGGGGAGGGGCGCAGCAAACCAGAAATCGGGGAAAAGCGCAGGCCGATTTGGGGCCTTTTTGAAAAGAGGCATAAAAAATCTGAAAACAAGAAGAAAAAAAAAGCCCGCCAAAAATATATAATACGCGTCTGCTTTTTTTTTTCCACCGGGGGTTTTTTTCCTTTTAAGGACAATAAAGCACCCAATCTAAGTCCGGGAAAAAAACTCTCCCAAAAGGGGGAAAAGGCCCCCCTTTTTAATCCTAAAAGCCGGGAAAAGGGGGGAAAACCCAAAAAATTTTGGGGCACACAACTTTTCCCAGGACCTTTTAATCCAAAACTAAGGGGGGGTTTTGTAATCTAAGCATTAAAAACCCCAAAGGGGTTTACAATTCATAATTTTTCCCACAAACGGGAAAACCATGACTAATCTTACGTTTTTTACTTTCTTACGCCTTTTTGGGTTAAAACAAAACAAAACGATGCTGGTTTTTTATTGTTTAAAATTTTTTTACAAATCCCGAACCATTTTGGGGGATAGCGAAAACACTAGGGGGACAACATGACTCAGAACTTTAATTCACTTCAAATTTGTCACCCGGGGGTTACATTCAGCCAGGTTTTTCCCCTTTTTATTCGCTAAAAACCCCAAAAAAATAGTTTTTTCAGCAAATATTTAATTTTAAATTAAACTTTTTTTCAGGGGAAGTAACAGTAAATTTTTCAACAGCGCGGTGAAAAAACCCCAGAAATACAAAAACCCTTTGGGTCTTAAAAACAAACATAAATTCCACCCCCCCTAAATTTTTCATTTCTGCACACTTGAAATATTTTTTTAAAGGGGCCACATAGCCCTTTGTTGGAGCCCTCCCCTTTAACCAATCCATCACGGGATTGGGGAGACAATCGACTCGCATTTTCCCTTTTGGGAAGGCAAACCCCGGGACCCCCCCTGGGTAGGGGGGCCCCGGGTGATACCCCAAAATTTTAAGTCCAATGCCGGTAACGTGGGTGCGCATTTGAAAACCCCCGGGGTACCATCATGGCGTTTGGCCATCATTTTGGGCCCTCACTGCCCAAAATCCACCGATTTTGGGACAATTAGCATCTAAACAATGCAAGGAAAAAAATAATCAAGATAAAGGGTGATCAAAATAACAAGGGGAATTCATTCAGCCCCCATGCGTTTCATCCAGAGCATGTTGTTTTGTCATAGGCTCCCCAACCTCCCGATTTTGGGGGGGGGCTTTAACTTTTAATTTTTTCTCGCCCCGCCCCCCCTTTGCCCCCCAGGCCAAACCTTTTAGATCCTCCAACGCCGCGCTTTTTCCCACCCAGGGAGTGGAGACTTTCTTTGCCCCCCAGTGTTCCAAGCCCCCCCCGATTACACAATTAATTTTGGTAAAATTCTAATCCAAAAAAGGGAAAAAGAAAGTTTTATCATCCCTTTTTGTTTGCCGCTCGGGTGCAACCTTTCTCTTCAGCCCACAAAACTTCCCCCTTTTCCCCTTTTTTGGGTCAAAATTCAGCCCAAAAACCCCTCCAAAAACTTAAAGTTTTTTTTTTCCGGTTTTTCCCTCCACAGGGGCCCCCCCCCCAACTTTTCGCTCCTTGCAAAGGGGCAACGGGGGCCCTTTTCCCTTTTTTCATCCACCCAGTCCCAACCATTCCTCGGTCCGGTGAGCTTCTGCAAATTTGGCTCTCTTAGCCTCAAGCTCTAGTTTTTGCACGGCCACTTGGGCCCGCTCAAGGACCATTTCCTTCTTCGCCACCTCAAACCTCTCTTGGTCTCGGTGCATGTTGCGCCACTCACTAATAATTTTATGAGTGTTGGAGGCGGAGCTAGCATCTAACTTGTGGTACGCGCGATATGTCTGCTCATAACTTTGTTCGCGTGCGCACGTATCTCTGCTGGGGGAAGGTACCCTTGAACCATTCATGGCACGCCTGCTAATGGCTGAATTTCTCTCCTTGCCTCAGCTTCCACACAGGGGTGTGGATCTCAGCTGCTCGGCCTTTAGAATATGATCGATAATAGTAGTCACCGGGGTCTCGTCCTGGCGAATCAGGGACCCTTCGTTAGAAGGGCGCTCCCCAGATCCCTGGCTTCACCCCTGGCACTTGCTCCGCTGCATGAGCGCCACGAGGTGCATCCTCAACCTCCTCACCACCTTTAACTGCAACTCTTTTCAACCACTTCTTCTTCAGGCACAACGGCCTCTACATCCACCTTACCTCCGCAGCCCGGCACTAGTCTCACCACCCTTCACACTTGACGCTTGCGACGTCTTAAACACGGGTTGTGCATAGAGATCTCGATCGGCGCGACCGAGCAGACGGAGTGACAAAGGGCGTCTCGAATTGCCCTGCAGAATAATAGAAAGTTAAACATAAGTAAAACAGGAAGAAAAATAAAGCACAAAGTCAAAAGTGTTTACCTGGGGACAACTTGGCTGCAAGCGCATCCAAGTTCCCATGCTTGCCAATACTTTTCTTTCACGCAACCTTTTTAGGAGGCTGCACGGCAGTATCGCCCTTCGGATGAGCCCTCTTTCTTTTGAGCGGCTCCAAGCTGGACCACACATAAATGGGGTCATCCAGAATGGCAACCGGAATCTCCGCCACATCTTGCGGCTCCGGTTTCGGTTTCTTCAAACCTACAGGTGCAAGACCCTCCATGGAATCAGAGACTCCTACATAGTCATTCCATGTATCAGGCACATAACACGTACCTTTGGGCGGGTCAGCCTTGGGTTGCGCCGGCTTCTTTGAGGCCACAACGCTAGGACCCGCACGTTGCTTCTTTTTAGAGTTTGGGCCAACGCCCAAATTCTTTAGCGCACCTGCACCATGGCACAACATAGTAAGTAATCTGAAAAGATGTAGACAAATAAACAATGAAGGCTTACCACTTTCAGGCGTAGGGGCCTACCAAATCTGCGCTCCGTGGCCAATCAAAGTTCCCAAGGATCTGGGAGTGCCATGAGGGCTCCTCTGGGTTGAGAGGGACATTCTCCATCTGCCCCCTCTCTCTTTGGAAGGCCGCATATACAGCACCACCCTACAAAAGCGCGCGTAATGTTAGTCCGTGCATAAGGAGACAATGAAATAATGAAATAAGGGAACTTACTCTTATCTTCCTCCATGTACGCCGGCTTCTCCCAGTGGTCAGGTTTCCACAATAGGCTCATACCAGCAGCCACTAGTGCCCTCTTCGGCAACTGAACCACCGGAATCTCTTTAATATCCTTATACCTGGACTCCTCCGCTGGTATGGACATTGTTTCGACGGGGATGTCTTCTGCCCCTGGAAGTGCATCCGCAGCAGAATCACGCCGGCCTTGATAGAGAATATTTTCTATTTCCAGTCGTGATAGGACTTTGGCGGAAAATGCAGGATCTTCTTGGCTTGAATCCGGTGCTGAAATGAGTAAAAACCCAACAAACAATGTAGTTGGTAGAACACCCGAAACCGATTAACGGTTAGGTGAATATCCATGGATCGGCAAAGGAACTCAAAGTGCTTTATCCGTACCACCCCACCGCATTAAGTTGGGAGATGTGGAAGCGGTACTGGTCAAGAACGTCAAGAAAAACTTTGTTGCCGGCAACCGGAAGGTGCCGTCAGCAAAGAAATCAAAAAATAAGGTAATATATCTGGCAGGGGCGTCGGCGGCGGTTTCCCCCTCGGAGGGGTACCAGGCATCCCACTCCTTGGGGAACTGGAAACCAGCGACCAACCATTGGAAACTGCCTGTAGACCACTTCTACATAGGCAGAGAAGTGGAAGCCTCCGTCGCAACAGCGCTCTCGGGTCCTCTGGTAGCCGTCTTGATTACCGGAGGAAGAAAGAAATAAGGAGAGGATTTCAGAGAAAACAAGAAGATATGAAAGAGTGATTTTTGCCCTAAAGCGGGTCGTCTATTAATGCGATGGGGAAGCGTGGCAACCCCGCAGACCAAACAGCCAATCTGTGACTGACGCGTCGAGGGCAAGTGGGTAACTGACAGTCGCCACGCATGTGTGGCTGGTACTCTCTCTGACATTCATTAATGAAAAGGAAGCTTCACTGTTCACAGCATGCTACAGTCGTCAGAGGTCACTTCCGCCTCACCTTTTCCTCACCAACTCGCCTACAACCATCAGCATGACAAAAATTCAAATTTCAAAGACCTTATCATGAACAAAGGTTTCCCCCACACAAAGGTTTTCTTTATTCCTTGCAGTTACCTTGTTGTTTTCTTGTCATTGAAATAAGCACGCATACATGAGTTCTTATAGTCCAACACTCCACCTACTTGCCAACCTGCGCATAGGAGCACCACTGGACTAGGGTGACTTGGAGGAGTATGGTCCCAAAAACCCTACGCTTGCACAGGTACCATACCCTCATAATGATAACATGTCACTAGACTAACCTTGTGCACTACGCGCAACGATACGCCAACCTTGAAAGCAGCAGGTTGCCTAACAAACCTTGCGCACCCTGGGCAACGGCAAGTAAACCTGAAAGTGCAGGTCCTTGACCCTTCGTTGATTGAACAAACCTCTAGCCACGAATTCCTAAAACCTTGCACAAGGCCAAGACTAAGATGAGAACAACTCATACTTAGTCTTGAGAACAAAAGGACTTAATCCCTACAAGTTCACGCTGGCCAAAAAGCACTAATAAGTCCACGCGGAAGGGAGAAGCAAAAAGAGGCACTAATCAAGTAAAAGGGTACAAAGTGGCAGAGTTGTGACCCGATAACCTCTCAGCAGGTTGTGCCTGACCATGTTGCATGATGAGCAGTCATGTAGAGAACAGAAAGTACGCAAGGACGTACACGTGGCACCAACCAACTCATGCCAGCGACTGTCACACGATCTCCACTAACGGCTGATGACAGGTCCGACAACAAGGACAACTACCAGGACACGTGTCTCCATCAACCGTGCGCTAAGTGCCCCTCCTACCAGAGACCATTAATGGTCGTTGTAGAGGAGACAAAATGGATATTCCTGGCTGTCGGTTCCAGGACCAACGCCCATCATCCCATCTCCTACACACCTCTCTTCGGCTAGAAAATAAGGATCACACCTCAAGGTAAAACACACTTTTTTTAGCTCACTCACTAATTACTTGCATATTCCTTTGCAAACCCTGATACTTATTCTCACTCCGGAATGTGGTCACTGAGAAAACCCTCCCCCTTTTCTCCCGTGACGAGACTAACGGTGTTTCTAGTTTTGCAGTGAGCTTGAAGCAAGATCATACCGACGAGCAAACAAGAGATAACCATTATATGCAGAGACTTTGAAACATAACCCAGATATCTTCGAATACCATTTGGTCCAGTGTTTCTTCAAATACCTAAAAACATGCTTAATTATGAGTTTCTAGCATAAAATAATGGAATTATCAAACTCTAGGGGTCAAACTGTAAATTATAGAAAGTTTGGTAAAGTCTGAAGGTGGTGCACAACCATGAAACTGAGGCGCACGACCATGCACACTGCGATCCGCATGACCATGCACCTAATTTGCACCACCATGCGATCCACGATCCGCACAACCATGCACTTGATCCGCACGACCGTGCCAAATGACAAGGTCTGCCAGAGTCTTTCAAAATACGATAATTTTGGCTCCATTTCCCTTTTTACAACTCCCAACCACCACCAACTTCATTAACTCCCAAACCCTAATCCCCACTTGTAAATACAAGCCTCCATACACTCCTAAACACACTCCAAACACTCAAATCACTCTCAAATCTTCTTGGTTACTCTCTAATTTCCAAGATTTTGTAGAAATTTGCAACGATTTTAAATGAGTTTTAGCTCACTTTTCTTCCTATTTTCTTATGTTTTCTTATTTCTTCATACTTGGATAACCTCTGGGAAGGTTTTCACAAGCTTGTCTTGGCAAACTAAGGGAAAACCTCACCACATTTGAGACCCAAAGTAGGATTAATATTTTTCTTTCATTTATACTTTTGTATCTTGTTTTTATTGATTAAAACTTGTTTGAATCTTGTGCCTATTTGTTCTTAAACCTATCTATGGTTATGAGACTTGTTAGGAATAGATTCTTATGAGTTTAAGAGGTGTAAACACCTCTAAACTTTCTGTTTTTGCAAGGGTTTATGCAACCAACAAGTGATGAAACCATCCGAGCTTGCCATGAAGTTGATGGCAAGACTTGTGTTTGGGTATAAGTGTGAATACTTGGAGGCCTTGGCTATCCTACCTTAATTCCACCTCACTTGATGTTTTACAATTGCTATCCCAAGTGGTTTACTAGCTTGAAAGTGACATAACCCCGTCAAGCCTCCGACACTTAGTTAACTCTTTCTATGCCGGTGCCGGCTCATCCGGGTAAAAGGTTACTTGGCTACTTGGTATAGTAATTGTGGTACATTTCCTTTCATTCATGACCATCTGAATTATCCTTGTGATAATTTGTGTATTGGTGAATATTACAATGAGGTTAAAGGATGGTTATCCTCCTACCTCCATGCATGACTTATATGACAATCTATGATATCCTTGATAGACTTAGCTTAGAATTATTATATAAACTATACGATATATATATATATATATATATATATATATATATATATATTATGTGTGTGTGTGTATAATCGAATCCTTGACGATGATCAACATGGTTACTTTTCATGGTAATAGGTTATATTATCTAAGTCGTGAACCTCTCGTTAACGATTCTAATGGGTATCTTGACCCATGAAATCACATCAACCCATACGGGATTTATAGTGTCAAAAACGATTGTTTAAGACTAGATAATTACCTTATGTATACATACTTTTGTACTTTAAATTCCAATCCGAATCCTCGGATAACATTTCGAATACTCAAACACATTCACTCTCCTATTCACATCAACTCGCCAAAACACAGATAATCGGGAAGCTTTGCAAAATTGTGAGTATACATGACCCTTTTACTTTTTGACACTTTTTGGGTGCAATGTCACACCCCGACCCGCAGCGGAAAGGTGATCGGGGCATGATTGGGTTATCATCAAAGCTCATGACATTTATTAAGCGTTTCATATTCATTAATACAAATTAAATGGAAATTGACAATAAATGTTACAACATGATCTAACTAACAATCTAAACTTCTTTGTTCTCTTCTAAGGCATATCCTACGTTTTCCTTGCTTCAACCTGTTCACCTGTATCATGTGTAAAAGGGTTTTTGGATCAACATAATGTTGCCGAGTGAATCCTATGGAAAACATTTGAACAAATTTATTTTAAATTGATTATGAAATATGTGCACAACCAAACATGAGTAAAAAATAGATATAACTAAATCAACAATCATAAGATATTAAATGAAACACACATGAACAATAATGGAACAATTCGAGGCACGCGATGCTCAACTCGTCTCTCACGAGGAACTGAGGGGCCTAATGAATGAATTGCATAAACATGATAATATGAATGACACAACTACAAATAATATAATCTCAATGATACACACATGAACAAATATGGAATATTTAGAGGCACGCGATGCTCAACTCGTCTCTCACGAGGAACTGAGGGGCCTAATGATTGAGTTTCATATAATTTGACAAAAGGAAATAAGTAATCACAACCATATAAACAATCTAAGTTTAGGTCATGATGTGGTATGGCACAAGTTTAAATAAATAAATTAATTATTTTCATAACACATGACACACCCCAAAACGTGTAATTTAAAAGGGGGAGTTGTAAGATTCACTCACAGTGGGTGCGTTCGGTTGATGACGTTGAATGCACGCGAAGTGGTTTTAACCACGAGTGAGATTTAACCTAGATAAATCGCATTATGGTTTGGTAAGTAAACGGATTTTATTAATCTATTTTAATAGGATTGTTGGGTGTATTTTTGTGAGTTTGAGGCTATTTTCTAACCTTAAAAAATGTTATTTTTAAGTATTTTTAATTGATTTTTAATTAAAAAAATTAAATAAAATAATAAAAAAAATTTGATTTTTTTCTGACCGTTGACCTGCCCGTTGACCGTTGACCGGTTCGATTCGGAATACAAGTGCGCTGAGTGAGGCTCGAACCCGAGACCTCCCGTACGCGTGCACGCAGCTCTACCAACTGAGCTACGTGTCTAACCCGTTATATATCTGATTTTAATTATATATATATATTAATTAGTTTAAACCGAAAATCATTTTATTTTAAAAACAGTTTAAGCGAACCGGACGTGCACTCCACAGGTCTCGAACCCTGGACCTGTGGCTTAAACTAACACACAGTCCACCGCTGGACTGTGTATTTAACATGTTATATAACTCGATTTTTATTATACTTAAATACAAATTAGTTATTTCCTTTTCTGCCTTATATAAAAAGAATAGATAATTGTCCGAGTCGGTGCAGAAGACCGGACTCGAACTCGTGACCTGTGATATAAACATACACACAGTCCACCGCTGGACTGTGTGTCTAACTTGGTTATTATTCTGGTTATAAATATACTTAACATATATTTGTAGCGACTCCGGTTCAGTTAATAAAAAAAATGATTTTTATTAAGGCGACGTGTGTGAAACGGGATTCGAACTCGAGACGTTTGTATGTTTATGTGCACACAGTCCACCGCTGGACTGTGTGTCTAACCCGAGTAATTTCTTGATTTATATTATACTTATACGTTACAGCGGTTACATCGTCTTCTTCAACAAGTTATAACCAGAATCGGAAATCGACTGGTTCAAAGATTAAATCAGGTTCCTTTAACGTTTTAGGTTAATTATAGATGAGATATAACTAAAAAGAAGGAGAAATAAGCGTGAGGTATACCGACTCGCTTTCCTCTGTTTTCCGGCAGAACTCCGGCGACAGAGATCACCTCCGGCGACGAGTTTTCTTGTAGCAGCGAGTCTCCAGGAAGCTTAAAAAGGGTGTGGGTATCTCCGGTATAAGCTCAGGGGCTCAGTAAGGCTCGGCAATGGGGAACCCGGTTATCCGGTGACAAACCGAAAAATTCCGGCGAGTGGAATTACGCCGAGAAAAGGTGTGGTTTTGAGCGAAAAGGTTTGCAGTAGGTTGTGGGTGAATTTATAGAACAAACCGTCAATGCATTTAGCCCGATTTCCAACTGGATTCATTGATTTAAATTTCTCTGGCGGTTATAATTTTTGGTCGCGGACTCAGACGTCGGTTATAACCGATGTCTTGTTAATGGTTTACGTTATAACGTAAATTGTCGTTAAAAGCTCGCGAGTTTACCGGGATTCCGACGACTGAACTATTGGGCGCCGGTTTTGAATTTGTAACGTTACTTTATGAATTAAATGATTCTAATATTCACCAAACAATACAAGTGGCGCAGTGGTTTGTGTGTGTGTGTTAAGACATGTTTCCGGACCGGTAGTGACCCGGGTTCGAAACCCGGCAGAGTACTTTTATTTTTATTTTGCGATTTTCAACAGTTTTTCAAAAACTAAATATATATTCCCGTATAATAATCGATTACGTATCGTTTAAAAATATTTTGGGCATTTAATTCGCAACGAAATTTTTGACTGACTGTTCGGTTGATAAACGGAGCGGGTTTGGTAAATCCGTTTTTGACGGATGTTACAGTATCCCCTGCTTTTTAGAAATTTTATCCCGAAATTTAAATAATGATATATTTTGACTAAAAGGATGATGATGTTTTGTTTGACAGTTGTATGCTTAGAAAAATAAGGGTTTAAGTTTTTTGTTCGAGGCGGTAACGTTCCTTGTAAGGGTTAAGTACCCTATTCAGGAATCGCTTTTTGTTGCCTACTGTATAAGTATTGATAAGCAGAAATGATTTGCTAAAAATGATATCATGCATAAGAGTTTAGATACGTTTGGGAAAGTAGGGTTATATCCTAAGGCAAAACTTCTAACACTACAACCTATAGGGAACATAAATAAAAACACAACAGCTAATATTCGAACATGAATAAACACAACAGCAAATATTTGAACATGAATAAACACGACAGCAAATATTTGAATCCACATTCTGATAGCATATATGTTTGGAATGGTGGAAGTTCCTCTCTCGTTTGTTATGATGGAGAGGTTAGTTTATGTAGAAATGGAACACAATCCAATCTCTTTAAATAACATGATGATATAAATGTAACACAAATTCCAACCAAGGCAATACTAAATCCTACATGGAACTTCTCATAACCGCCTGATAATGCCTCTGATCCTTTGGCAAGAATACTTATATATAGGAAGTACCAGCGGCGTATCCACCATATTCTTGCCAAATTTTCATTAGTTTTATCCACAAGTTATGATTGGTTACCAAGAAACTAATAAATCCTACATAGAACTTCTCATAACCGTCCGATAATGCCTCTGATCCTTTGACAAGAATACTTATAATATAGAAGTACCAGCGGCGTATCCACCATATTCTTGTCAAATTTTCATTGGTTTTATCAGTGAATTATGATTAGTCCTATAACTCTACAACCAATACAACAAACATAAAATACTGAAATGAAATATATCTGTGCGATCAAGGCTCAATCGAACGGAGCCGATCGTATTGCATGTACTGAAAATGAAATGGATGTGCGCTCAAGGCTCAATCAAACGGAGCCGAACGTATTGAATGTACTGAAATTGAAATTGTGTGCTCAAGGCTCAATCAAACGGAGCCGAGCGTATTGCATGTACTGAAAATGAATAACTTAACCACACAAACAGCCTATGCATGGAACCTCTCATAACCGCCTGATAATGCCTCCGATCATTTGACAAGAATACTTATATATAGGAAGTACCAGCGGCGTATCCACCATATCCTTGTCAAATTTTCATTGACTTTATCCGCAAGTTATGGTTAGTTTGATGCGACTCTACTACAAACACCACAACCACAAGATACTGATAATGAAATTGTCTGTGCGCTCAAGGCTCAATCAAACGGAGCCGAACGTATTGAATGAACTGGAAATGTGCGCTCAAGGCTCAATCAAACGGAGCCGAACGTATTGAATGTACTGAAATTGAACAACTTAATCTAAACAACCATCACACAATCAGCCTATGCATGGAACCTCTCATAACTGCCTAATAATGCCTCCGATCATTTGACAAGAATACTTATATATAGGAATTACCAGCGGCGTATCCACCATATCCTTGTCAAATTTTCATTGACTTTATCCGCAAGTTATGGTTAGTTCGATGCGACTCTACTACAAACACCACAACCACAAGATACTGATAATGAAATTGTCTGTGCGCTCAAGGCTCAATCAAACGGAGCCGAACGTATTGCATGAACTGGAAATGTAAATTGAAATGTGCGCTCAAGGCTCAATCAAACGGAGCCGAACGTATTGCATGTATTGAAATGTAAAATGAAATAACCGATCAAGGCTCAAACAAACGGAGCCGATCGTGCGTGCACGCCAAGATCAACCGCATAATTAAATGGGGATCCAACTCAACCTCAATGGATGGGGAGCCACGGCCTCGGCAAATGCATATACTGAAAACAATATATAATATACAATAATTACTCTAACAGTCTACACATGGAGCCTCTCATAACCCCAGATAATGCTTCTGATCCTTTGACAAGAATACTTATATATAGGAAGTACCATCGGCGTATCCACCGTATTCTCGTCAAAGTTTCATTGGCTTTATCCTTAAGTTATGTTCGGTTCTATGTGATAAAGAAAAACATAAAACTAAACGATAGGAGTTGAATCTGGATCTTCGGCGAAGAGGACTAGCTGAGCATCTCGTTTGGGCCGTCATTATCTTCGACAGGATTGGCGTTGATATTGAAGACTCTTCCTCTTACTGGTGGTCCTAGCGGTTGGGTTTCCTTGGTTTACTTGGTTAACTGGGTTTGATTGGGCTTGAGTGTTGATAACGTTAACCAATTGAGGGCATGTGTTTCTAAAGTGGGTAGGGTCGCCACAATTGAAACAAGCTCGAGCATATGGGAACATGGGGTATTGGGGTTGTTGATAGGTTTGGTTTATGGTTTGAGTAGGGGAAAAGGTTTGGTCTTGAAAGGTGCGACAAACATTGCTCAAATAACCATAGCGTCCACAAGTTGTACATAGTTGACAAGGTAAGGTAAGGGGATGGTGATAAAAACAGTTGTTGCATCGAGGGTGAGGTCCAAGATATGGTTTCTTATTTGGGTAAGCTGAGTCGGGTGCCACTTGGGTGATTGGGATAGCTCGGATGGGTATAGCGTGTAAAACTGGTTGATTTCGTTGGGTAGCAGCGAAAAGTCGCCCGACTCTTCTTCTCTTAGGATTGGGTTGAGAAGGGGATTCGGTTTGAGTGGAGTCGGAGGTTTCAGTCGATTCTTTATCCTTCTTCTTCTCCTCCTTGAAGTCTTTGTTTCGGATTCGGTTCTCGGTGAGCTCTGTTGCTAGCTCCATTGCTGCTTCCAAAGTTGCAGGCTTGGCACTTATTACAGGGTCTTGAATCTTTGACGGAAGACCACGAATGTAGTGCTCGATCAAACGGTAGAGGGGAGTGAACATGTTGGGAACCATTTGATGTAACTCGAGGAATCTTTTGTTGTAGGTGATGTGGTCTCCTTCCACTTGCTTCAATGAGTAAAATTCATCCTCTAACTTCTTGATTTCGCTCCTTGGGCAAAATCGTCTGGTCATGATTTCCTTCAATTCGTTCCAAGTTAAGGACATAGCATCTTCCACACCTCGTTTGGCCTTCTCTGTGTTCCACCAAGTAAGTGCTATCCCATATAATCGACCGGTAGCATATCGCACTTTGCGATCGTCAGGGCAATCGTAATTTAGAAAAGTGTTCTCCATTTCTTCAAACCAATGGTGAAGAGCAGTGACGCCTTCAGTCCCTTTGTATTTCGGAGGGTCGCATGATTTGAAGTGCTTGTAGGTGCATTTAGTGGTATTTGGGGAAGAGTTGAAAATGTTTTGGTTTGCTTGATTGACAGGATTAACGGTAAGTGCTTGTTGAACTTGGATTACAATGTTGGGTATTACGGCAGCCATTTGTTGAGCGATTAAGGCAGCCATGCGCTCGCGGGCTTTTCTTGCTCTCGTCTTCCTACGGGCGAGGTTAGAAGACATCTACAAGGAATACATGACAAGAGTATGAGTTGGATGCTTTTGAGATCATGGGTCGCATTCAAGAATGGACATTCATAAAATAATTATAGATAAATAAATTACTACATCCATTGGATGTCTTGGGTTTTGATCGCTGTTAGGCCCTACATGCCGCCATACTTTACCTGTGTAATCATGTGGGCCCCCATGAATACCGGTTTTTCATATGGTTCGCACGGGTTTGCCAGGTTGCGTACACAAAAACCCGGAGAAAATCGAGAAATATGTATACAACGTGTGATATTCGGAATGTGTCCAGGTGTAGACACGGTGACAACTCAAAGTAGGGTTAGTTCGAACGACGTTTGGTGTGGCATGCTTTGGCCTAATAGGTCCTTCGTACTCTCATCGTTGGTCCCCAGGTAGGAAAAACTGGTCCGTTATATTGGATTTATACGAATGCTAGCCTAGACAGGACGTTCCGACTACCGGTACTTGTACCCTTCCAGTTACTACATGCCCGTCGCAGAACTTACTTTGATGAGATTTGAAAATTGCACAAAATCTTTGGATAATGAGAGTATGAAAATAAGTTGAATACATGAACATCGATATATGTATAATGAATATGTATATATGTATAATGAATATGTATATAAGCATATATGTTTGACTGAAATGTAAACAAATATGAAACAAATAAATATCACAAGTTTGTATGTAACCACCTAATCAATTAAAATTTAGGCAGACTATAGTATAGGCTCTAAGGGTCTAATAACCTATCCTATATCCCTATAGTCATGGCTCTGATACCAATCTGTCACACCCCGACCCGAGCGGAAAAGGTGATCGGGGCATGATTGGGTTATCATCAAAGCTCATGACATTTATTAAGCGTTTCATATTCATTAATACAAATTAAATGGAAATTTACAATAAATGTTACAACATGATCTAACTAACAATCTAAACTTCTTTGTTCTCTTCTAAGGCATATCCTACGTTTTCCTTGCTTCAACCTGTTCACCTGTATCATGTGTAAAAGGGTTTTTGGATCAACATAATGTTGGCGAGTGAATCCTATGGAAAACATTTGAACAAATTTATTTTAAATTGATTATGAAATATGTGCACAACCAAACATGAGTAAAAAATAGATGTAACTAAATCAACAATCATAAGATATTAAATGAAACACACATGAACAATAATGGAACAATTAGAGGCACGCGATGCTCAACTCGTCTCTCACAAGGAACTGAGGTGCCTAATGAATGAATTGCATAAACATGATAATATGAATGACACAACTACAAATAATATAATCTCAATGATACACACATGAACAAATATGGAATATTTAGAGGCACGCGATGCTCAACTCGTCTCTCACGAGGAACTGAGGGGCCTAATGATTGAGTTTCATATAATTTGACAAAAGGAAATAAGTAATCACAACCATATAAACAATTAAGTTTAGGTCATGATGTGGTATGGCACAAGTTTAAATAAATAAATTAATTATTTTCATAACACATGACACACCCTAAAACGTGTAATTTAAAAGGGGGAGTTGTAAGATTCACTCACAGTGGGTGCGTTCGGTTGATGACGTTGAATGCACGCGAAGTGGTTTTAACCACGAGTGAGATTTAACCTAGATAAATCGCATTATGGTTTGGTAAGTAAACGGATTTTATTAATCTATTTTAATAGGATTGTTGGGTGTATTTTTGTGAGTTTGAGGCTATTTTCTAACCTTAAAAAATGTTATTTTTAAGTATTTTTAATTGATTTTTAATGAAAAAAATTAAATAAAATAATAAAAAAAATTTGATTTTTTTCTGACCGTTGACCTGCCCGTTGACCGTTGACCGGTTCGATTCGGAATACAAGTGCGCTTAGTGAGGCTCGAACCCGAGACCTCCCGTACGCGTGCACGCAGCTCTACCAACTGAGCTACGTGTCTAACCCGTTATATATCTGATTTTAATTATATATATATATTAATTAGTTTAAACCGAAAATCATTTTATTTTAAAAACAGTTTAAGCGAACCGGACGTGCACTCCACAGGTCTCGAACCCGGGACCTGTGGCTTAAACTAACACACAGTCCACCGCTGGACTGTGTGTTTAACATGTTATATAACTCGATTTTTATTATACTTAAATACAAATTAGTTATTTCCTTTTCTGCCTTATATAAAAAGAATAGATAATTGTCCGAGTCGGTGTAGAAGACCGGACTCGAACTCGTGACCTGTGATATAAACATACACACAGTCCACCGCTGGACTGTGTGTCTAACTTGGTTATTATTCTGGTTATTAATATACTTAACATATATTTGTAGCGACTCCGGTTCAGTTAATCAAAAAAAATGATTTTTATTAAGGCGACGTGTGTGAAATGGGATTCGAACTCGAGACGTTTGTATGTTTAATGTGCACACAGTCCACCGCTGGACTGTGTGTCTAACCCGAGTAATTTCTTGATTTATATTATACTTATACGTTACAGCGGTTACATCGTCTTCTTCAACAAGTTATAACCAGAATCGGAAATCGACTGGTTCAAAGATTAAATCAGGTTCCTTTAACGTTTTAGGTTAATTATAGATGAGATATAAGTAAAAAGAATGAGAAATAAGCGTGAGGTATACCGACTCGCTTTCCTCTGTTTCCGGCAGAACTCCGGCGACAGAGATCACCTCCGGCGACGAGTTTTCTTGTAGCAGCGAGTCTCCAGGAAGCTTAAAAAGGGTGTGGGTCTCTCCGGTATAAGCTCAGGGGCTCAGTAAGGCTCGGCAATGGGGAACCCGGTTATCCGGCGACAAACCGAAAAATTCCGGCGAGTGGAATTACGCCGAGAAAAGGTGTGGTTTTGAGCGAAAAGGTTTGCAGTGGGTTGTGGGTGAATTTATAGAACAAACCGTCAATGCATTTAGCCCGATTTCCAACTGGATTCATTGATTTAAATTTCTCCGGCGGTTATAATTTTTGGTCGCGGACTCAGACGTCGGTTATAACCGATGTCTTGTTAATGGTTTACGTTATAACGTAAATTGTCGTTAAAAGCTCGCGAGTTTACCGGGATTCCGACGACTGAACTATTGGGCGCCGGTTTTGAATTTGTAACGTTACTTTATGAATTAAATGATTCTAATATTCACCAAACAATACAAGTGGCGCAGTGGTTTGTGTGTGTGTGTTAAGACATGTTTCCGGACCGGTAGTGACCCGGGTTCGAAACCCGGCAGAGTACTTTTATTTTTATTTTGCGATTTTCAACAGTTTTTCAAAAACTAAATATATATTCCCGTATAATAATCGATTACGTATCGTTTAAAAATATTTTGGGCATTTAATTCGCAACGAAATTTTTGACTGACTGTTCGGTTGATAAACGGAGCGGGTTTGGTAAATCCGTTTTTGACGGATGTTACATGCAATACTTATTCCTTATTGAAAATGCACACATACACTTACAACATGCTTACAAACAACAATCGTCATACATGCTTAATACGTTATGCTAGAATTCTTATATGCTAGAATCGTTACATGTGCTATGCTTTGTCATTAACTTGTTTCAAGCCTCCCTTAACATGTATAGCTATAGGAGTAACGCACTGCCCGTATTCGTGAGGTCATGTTAAGTCATTCATAAATGTCTTATTGTTGCGACGAGAAGATTGCGCTAGCGGTAAACTTTGGATTGACACATATAGTTGAATGCTAGTCTTGTATGATATTTAAGTTGACTATTATGCCATGTGGATTCGTTTAAACTTTTATACTTATGCTAGTACTTAAAACTTGTATGCTTGCCATACTTTTGTATTGACCTATACTTTAATACGTATTATAGGGATTTAATGATGATGATGACGAATGGAACTTGATAGGAAGGACTAGAAACACACCAAACTTTGAATTCATGTTTATAGATTAGTCATGCCATACTTGTTATATTTTTGTCTTCCAATTCATGTACTTGAAGCATTAGCAATGAAATGAAATATTATTTATTAAATACTTGCACATTTAGCATTATGAAGTCTCGAGCAATCTAATTACGTCTGCCCCGATGATTCAGCCATCGGTTGGGGTGTGACAAATACTTTATCCGATCTTGAGAGACTGTATCCCAGCTGACTCAGACCAATATGACCAAGGGTAACATCGCCTTCACAAGAGGGGCTTACCATTTTTCGCATTAATAATTTATTTAATTATCTTTCAATATTCCAACCATGCGGGACTGTATCCCTACTGACTCAGACCAATAGGTTGAGGGTAATTTCGCTTGGCAAGAGGGGCCTACTACTATAACTAAGATAATCTCTTAAAAAGCCTAAAGTGCGGAAATAATCAAAGGATACATAAAAGAGGAGTCAAAACCAAGTGATTCTTTCTTATCTATTTGTTTTTATTTATTTATTTACGTTCTTACATTAGTTTTTATCTTTTAAACCTTTCAAAACTTATATCAAAATTTGGTTAGATTAGACGTTAACGATAAGCCGGTATTAAAAGCTCTTATGTTCTTGGACGACCTCGGTACCTTAGTATCACTATACTATATTCACGATGGGTGCACTTGCCCTAACGTGTGTAAAGTAGTAGTATTGTATCGTGTTTTATAAATTTAAAGGTTGATCCACTAGTAAAAAGTGTTTAAAATATAACAAAGATTATAACCACGCTCACTCACGTCAACCGAGTACTCGCAACTCCATAGTCGACCGACCTGAGAATATCTAGCGACTTCTACAACCATTTCTTAGTAATAATAAAAATACGTTTTTTTAAAAACATATTTATTGCACATGCTAAATAAAATATAATGTTATCCCATAACACGTATAATCTTCAAGATATGTTTTAAATAAAACTAGAATTACCACCTGCTATAATGTAGCAGGAATTCATTAGTTATATATAATAGTAGGTTATTGACCCGTGTAATATAAGGGCTGAATCACAATTACTAAGTAAAATAAAAAAAGTATGTTCATAATATGGTCTACATATATGTAATATAGAGTATATGCAAACCAAATACAAAAAAAAATTATAGAATGTCAAAGAGTTTGTATGTGCAGAAATTAAACATAAACAATTATTATAAACCGAAAAAATAACACATCATTCATCTATTTACAAGTATATATTATGTATGGAATCACATATAATAATAAAAAATGAAAAGTTACAATTATGATTCACATACTTTCAAACACTTAGGTTGTTTCTAAAAAAACATTTAATAGGTTAAATGGTTATCAATTTTATAGGTTTTTTTTAAATAATTTTATATCAAAATTAAATTCAGAAATTCCAGATTAGGATTTGATTTATATTCAAGATAAACTTCCAATATAATATATATATATATAGTTATGAATTAATTCAAAATTTAAGTCTTATCTATCGAATCTTCTACATTTTTTTTATAATTTCAGATCAAAGTTAAATCCAAAAATTATTCATTAGGATTTGAAATATGAAAATCTTTTCTTAGTTATGAATTGATTTGAAATTTAAAATTTATCCATCAAATCTTCTATATTTTAATATTAATTAATGTGTAATAGACCAGAAAACGGAATTATTGGTGCCCTTATGAATGACAAGTGTCCTCTAATGATTACTTTTATTATAAAGTATAGATTAGATGAAATTCAAATGTTTCTTACATGACCGCGTACCTGTGTGTAAAACATAGAGAAAAATAACTAAGTTGATTTCTGACCCGCGCGTTGCGATAGACTTATCAAACGGGGGGAAATAGACGCGCTGCGACAGGCCTGTCAAACGGGAAAAATAGATGAAAAAACGTTGAACCCCACACACACGTTGCGGCGTGTTAACTCGGAAAATTTAGAGCAAAACGGTAAATGCAAAACTTACGGAAGATGAAAAGTATAAGGGATCAAAGTTGAAAGTTAAAAAGTGTTGGGGTTAAATTGCAAATGATGAAAAACTATAGGTTAAAAGTAAAACAATCAAAGAGGTTAAATCGCAAAAGATAGAAACTTTTGAATTATAAGTGAAAAATCAAACTAATCAAAGAGTTTAAATTAACAAACAATGAAAGTTTAGACTTAAATTGCCAAAGACTGAAACTTTAACGTTAGAAAAAAAAGTTAATTTTTTTTTAAAAACTCACAAAACCAATGATACAACTACCATATGCCCATACATATTGCTTATTTATAGTTTATAATAAGCTTTAATATGACAGTTATATATTATGTTAACATACTTTAACGAATATAACTTTGAATTTAGTGATATTTTGAGTAACAGAATTTCAGTAGAAAAAAATAAGTTTATTTGGAAATTCATAACTAGTTTTATATTAAATTTATTTGATTGATGACATAATAATTATTAATAGTTAAAGAATAAATATATATAACTAAATACGAGAGAGACGGAAAACCCAAAAATGAGATGGTTTATGTGTTAACATGCGTGCCCATAATTTTCTAATCGTGTTAAGACATAAATGTTAAGTAGGCATAGTGGGTAGTTATATTTAAAATAATATAACTTTGTAATTATACTTGCTACACAACCGGGCCAGTATAACACTAGAACCCAACATGAAACCGAAAGCAGAAAAAGTTAAACAGAAGACCAGATCGAAAGTACTTCAATTGCTCTTGGTTGGATCACGGGTTGAGCTAGACCAAACCCAATTTATTGACGGTTGGGATTGCTACTAAATTATATTCACGGCTAGTGCTGTTCAAAAACTACTGAAACCATTTAATCCGCCTAACCAAGTTAAATTAGTCGGTTTGATTTGGTTTAAAATAATACGTTTCAGTTTATGGTTCATAGTTTTTGGTGGGAATCCGTATAAATCAATCCGACTGGATATTAAATTACAGGTTGAGGATTTAGAGAAAACGCTTAAAAGTGTGAAAACAGTGAGAACGCCCTCATCCGTTAGATCAAAAGAATCTATGGATTAGAATGGCGCGGTGACGATTTTGTAAATAACATCAACTTTATTACTTGGACGTGCTTCATTAAGGGTAAAAGGGTCTTTTACTACTCTAATACAAAACGCCACACTAATGAGCAAAACTCAATTCAAATGAAACGACATATTTAACTAAAACACCATTGATACAAAACGCCAAAACTTAATGATAAAACGCATTGCAGATTTAACAAATAGATGTGAACAAACAGTAACTGAAAGTTAATTATTAACATTTATTATAAAAAATTCCCTCCTAAACTACGCGCCAATAAGATCATTATATAAACGACATTACCATCACTTCCATTATCACTTTAATTGATCATACTAAAACGCCACCTTTAACCAAAATGCCAAATTTCAAAAACAAAAAAACTCTGAGAGGAAGAAAAATGGCAACCATCGTATCATGGAGATACACCCTCGGAATCAGAAGATTCGTAATCCGCTTTGACAACAGAAGAAAAGTGTTTGTTAAAACAATTAAAGCCATATTGAACTTGGAAGAAGAAGTACAAAGGGGGATCTTAGCACTTGGCGTCCTCTAGATAACCACTGTGATAAAACACATACAGTTATAAGAAGATTAACCAGAAAATTTGGACCTAACAAAGCAAATGCAAAAATTGACCCAGTCATCAGATCATGGCGTTTTGATGAAGACACTGACATGGTGACCATTATATGTGACAAAGGGGAGCAGGAAAAATACATGCTTGAAAACATCATGACCAAGCAGGGTCTTGGGTTCATGGAGGAGTTACACAACACAACATGTTTGAACACAAACATGAACGAAAAATGGGCGTTGTTGCATGACATGTTCAAATGGAGGCTTCAACTCTTCAAGAACAAGAGGCCAATGAAAGTGAAAGTGATGACTAGGATGAGAAACTAGAAGAAGAATACAAAGAAGAAGAAGAAGATGAGGGGAGTGATGGATACTTCTCAGACAAAATCCTTTCTCACAAAGAGTTTTAATCTTTTTTCTTTACTTTTTTCTTTTGTTAATTTTTTTTTTGTGTTTGTTATGTACTTTTCAAATAATAAAATACTATATTTCTCCAATTAGTTATAAAACGCCAAAATGCCACAATTGCAAAACACCAAAAGTTAATTAGTGTATTTTATCATCTTTATCTATAAAATGACGTTAAAATACAAAACGCCAAACATAAAAAGATGGGACGTGTGTCACGTCCCCCGACCCTACCCTTAGCGGGAGCCGTGCGCAGATACAGTAGTGTTGGTGTTCATTATAAGTTTCGCAGCGGAATTTTCATCAGGACCAGGTGTCAGGAAAATTTATCAGAGTTTTCAAAACACCAGATTTTCATTTCTTAAATTGTGGGGTAAACCCCGTATTTACATAAAAGAATTTCACTGGGAAATCCTTTTTACAGAAAACACGTTTATTCCAGAGTTACATGGCCACTTATTTAAGCTGAAGTGTTTCATGACACTTTTCCTTTCTTCAAAGTAAGTCCTCTGAAACGCTTTTTAAAAACATTTGGTAAGTGAAAAATACTGGTGAGTTCATTCAGTTGTAAGAAAACATATTGTTATAATTTACAGCATTAAGGGTTTTTACATTTGTTTATATCTATCAATTACCCCAAATTGGTAATTGTCACTCGACCGGATCTGTGACTATGGTCATATCACTCATTGGCTAACCTGTTATCCAATGGTGAAGCTTATCAAGTAATGTATATAGAACCCCATATACCAGTAGTAATTGCAAAATACAAAAACTTAATCACTGTAAATACAACTTGAAAACATTTAGGGTTTTGTAAAGGCATTTAAGAAAGAATGAATGATTCACTTTGCAGGTTTAAGTTGACAGGTCTTGCCTACTGGTTTAAGGTTGGTATACCTAATTAAACACACAATGCACACGTATTAGTGTATTAACTCAATTCAGCTTTTACGATAATCACGCGATCAAAACCCACAATGAATGACAAAGTATAGTCGGGTACCGACAACATTTAAACATCCATTGGATTGGTTTCAATCGATCGGATATAGTACCATGTCAGTGATTAGAGTTATTACCCTAATACCGGGGCAGCGTTTTGGGAATTTTAGGGGTTCAGGTATTATAGAAATGTATCGAGAGTGAAAGAAAGTGTTTGAGCGAGTTTGGAATGCCAGATTCTCGCCCTTTTTATAGCTGAGAATTGACCTTGTCGCATTACGCGACGGTTGGTCTGAGTTTAGCTTCGCATAGCGAGAAGGGGTTAGGCTAGGCATAGTGGCATGAGTCACCACGTAGGCTTGCCACATGGCTGCCATGTGGTGCATGTGTCCTCTAGTGGTCATAGGGGCACCGCGTTACGCGACCCCTCTCTCCTGTCACCTTCGCGTAGCGCAAAGAGGCCAAAAAACTAGTTTTCTTTGTTTTCCGTGCCGGTTTTCGTCGTTCGTGTAACGATTGTGTAAACGAGTTTCAAAAACCCGTACTGTTTTTGAGCAAGTATTGACGATATACTAGTTGCATAATTTTTTTAGAGTCAATTATTTCACAAATAAAGGTTATTAAAATTTAAACTAAAATTTATAAATAAGATAATAATTAACTTAACCTTTAAAATAAAAAAAAATTTAAAAATGGGGGAAACCAGAGTCGAACCCGGGTCTCCCGGATTCACACACACTCGTAACACCACTACTCCACACCCACCTTTATGTTTTAAAACTAAAATTATTACCATTTATAAAAGCCGAACATCAAACCTGCAAAACCAGTTATACTTTGAAACCGTCGGCGGAGCTAAGAATACGGAACCAGTATAATCTTTCGAATAAAAACGTTGTAACCGACAAGTCAACCTTTGTTGTGAAATTCCATAAATTAAAACTGATTCTAATCATTGCTCTGAAACCGATTTCAATCAATAGCCTTGAATCGAACATTAAATCCCATCATGGCTATAAAAACCGGTTGAACGCTACTCCAAACACACATTTCATCATTTCGAAATTTCACGAAACCTTAAGCTCTTGGCAAATAAAGAATCTCGGTTTTTCTGTCGCCGGAAAATTTCACCGGAAAACCGTAAACAGCTGTGGTGGGTAATTTCTTTAAATTCTTTGTCTTATATCTTAGTTATTAATATACTAAATCATCTCAGAATCGTATTATTACTGATATAATTCAATTATGAAAAAGTTTGTTTTGGGGTGTCGTTCTGTGTTTAAATTATTGAAGAAGATGAGTTTTTTTTAAAGTGGGTAAATATAAAAGAATCCGGGTTATAACCAGGTTAGACACACAGTCCAGTGGTGGACTGTGTGTAAACGTAGTGTACAAGGTCGGGGTTCGAATCATGCTTGCAACCGGTTTTCCTATAATAAAACTCAGATGTTTTTTAAGTTAACCAGAAGGTGTTCAGGTAGTGTTTAAATTTAACAGAAAATCTGATATGAACGGGTTAGACACCCAGCCCAACTGGTTGGGCTGGGTGCAAATCTAATCTAAGGTCACGGGTTCGATTCATGCGCTGAAGCCGGTTCAATAGGTTTAAATCTTTTTAATTAAAATGAATTTATGAGATGATCTAGAAGTGTATAAGAGTAATAAAAAAACAGATTACTTTCGGGTTAGACACGTAGCTCAGTTGGAAGAGTTGCGTGCACGCAACCGAGAGGTCTCAAGTTCGAATCCTACCCACGACGCCAAAAACATCAGTTGAACCGGTCAGGTCCTCTGTCAGACCTGACAGGTTTTTTTTTAATTATTTTCTTTTATTTCACTTATTTTCATCACATAAAAATTTATATTTTAGTAAAATAAATTAAAAACACCTAAAAATATAATTTCTAAGGTTATAACATCTCTATAAAAACCACCTAAAATAACCTAAAAATTTACCAAAATGTACAAAATCCAAAATGTTAAATTGGTTATATATATACACACATATGTATATATATATATATATATTATTATTATTATTATATTATTTTGAAGTTATTGTATTATTATTTTAGGTTAGTATTATTCGTCCATCAAACCCTCCACTCGTTCGCGCTTACCATCAATCAAGAATACGCACCCACTGTGAGTGAATCTATACCAATTCCCCTTTTAATCATGTTTCGAGGTGTATCATGTGTCGTGTTTGTTTATTTAATCATACACTTGTGCCAATATCATTACATGATCAATGTGTATATTTGTTTGTGTGGTTTTGTGTGGTTACATTTTAACATTTCAGTGCAATCATTCATTAGGCCCATCAGTTCCTCGTGGGATACGAGTTGAGCATCAGGTGCCTCATTAGATCAGCTCAGTTTGATTGAGCCTTAATCTCAAGTTCATCATTCATCATGTCATGTGTTCATTGTGTAAATTATGTGGTTGTGATTGGTTATATATACATATGCTCACTTATGATTTATGTACATTTTTTATTCAAACAACAAATATAATACACCTGTTTTAAATGTTTTACCAAGATTCACTCGCCAACTTTTGTTGATCCAAATCTTTTGTTTTACGCATGATACAGGTGAACAAGCTGAAGAAAGAAAACACATAGGAATGGCCTTAGAAGATTAAACAAAACTATTATGATCTGAACAATGTTTTGGTTTTATTTGTGCTTATATGACTTCTCGTGTTTGAATATTTAAAGTTTTAATTCCGATTTAATAAATATGAAACTTATTAATAAATGTCATGAGCTTTGGTGATAACCCAATTATGCCCCGACTTTTATTTCCGCTGCGGGTCGGGGTGTGACAGATTGGTATAAGAGCTTATGACTATAGGGATATAGGATAGGTTATTAGACCCTTTAGAGCCTACACTATAGTTGAGAAGATTTTAATTGATTATGTGTTATATGCAAACTCATGATATTTATATGTTTCATGTTTATTATTCACACACAAATGCATGCAATCACTTCCAATTTTGTATGTTAATATGTGATGTTCATTATTGGATATTTATTGAAGGCACATCATGCCTATGCAAGCACACACATCACGATTTCACAATTTTCATGATTTCTTCTCAAGTATTTTGCAATGTTTTCATGTTTTTCTTTTCGATCACATCAAAGTGAGTTCTACAACGGGCATGTAGTGTAACATTCGTAGAAAAACGGGTTTCAAAACCCGCTCCGTTTATCAAACAAATAACCAGTTATAAGTTTCGTTGCGTATTTATGGTTCATATTAATTTTAAACAATACGTAATTAATAAATATATTAGAATTTAAAAATCATAATTTATAATTAATAATAAATAGTGAATAAAAAAATAAATTGGAGACGCCGGGTTTCGAACGCTGGTCACCCACAAACACAAGCACACAACACACCCCTCCGCCACACACTTTCTTTGTGTCAATACTGAAATAAATGATACTTAAAGTAAACCCGAATTCAAAACCGGAAATCACCGCGCACTCAGAACGCGAAATCACCGGAAAAAGACTAAACTCCGCAATCTTGGCTATTTTTCCTTTGACTGAAGCGCATAACTGATCATGACATCAATCATAACCGTTGCCGGCAGTCAATTTCGGTCATCACCGCTGGAAACCTTTGACCGCGAATCAAGACTCAAATTCGGACCCAATTCATCCAGTTCTTCCTTATAAATACTCACTCAAACCTCCTATAAACCTTTCGCTCAGAATCGACTCTCTTTCGAAGCTTTAGTCCTTTCAAAGCTCGTCGCCGGAGATTTTCATTTTCGCCAGAATCCTGCAGGAATCACTAATCAGAAAACCGTATTCATTCATCAGACGGTATAACAGTCTAAACTTCTCTGCTATCTTGTGATTTATACTTTAATCGTTCAAACCAATAATCAAAACTGTTAAAACAGTTCATACAGCCGGAAATCGCAAAAATCAGAGCCGATGAACACTGCCGGAAATCTGAAGAAAACGCTCCGTCTTGGTATACCCTATCACTTAATCTTCTTTCCATTTCAAACAAGTATAAGTTATGATCGATTAACCAGAACAGTCGGATTTCACTGTTCTGTAATTTTTAAGCGAAGAAGACGAAGATGCAAACGTGTATTTATATAATTAAAATCAGATATTCAAACGGGTTAGACACACAGTCCAGCGGTGGACTGTGTGCACAAACAATACACACGTCCCGGGTTCGAATCGCACACGTTACCGACTTTCAGAAATAAAACCAACATTTTTAGAACTTAATCAGATCAAGTCACAGAATGTTTATAAGAGTAATATAATCCATTAGTTAAACAGATTAGACACACAGCCCAACTGGTTGGGCTGTGCGCACTCGAACCAAAGGACCCGAGTTCGACTCCGGGTCTCTGAAGCCGGTTCGGCCATATAAATCATTTTTAATAAAAACCAAATAAGTTTAAAGTTAATTAGTATATATATAATTAAAACAGAGAATATTTCGGGTTAGACACGTAGCTCAGTTGGTAGAGCTGCGTGCACGTATACGAGAGGTCCGGAGTTCGAACCTCACTCAGCGCATAGAAAACACAGTCTGACCGGTCAAGACACGGTCAACGGTCAACGGTCAAAAAGTCAACTTTTTATTTTCTTTTTATTTATTTATTTAATTGGAATTATTTAAAAATACTTAAAAAAATAAGATTATTAAGGTTAGAAAATTTCCTTAAACTCACAAAAATAAAACTAAAAATCCCATTTAAGAGCACTAATTAAAAATATTAATCTCAATCAAAATTTATTTATTTATCAATCATTTTGTTATTATCTAGGTTAGTTCTTCTCTCGTCGATTGAATCTTAAATTCGTGCGCATTCATCGTCATCAAAGAACGCACCCATTGTGAGTGAATCTCTATCAATTCCCCATTTTAATCATGTTTTGGGGTGTATCATGTGTCGTATAATTCTTTTATTATATATATAAACACTTGTGCATACATCATATCCGTGATCAAATGTGTATCAAATGTGTATCAATTGTTGTGTGGATTATATGTAGATTGGATTTATCATTTTCAGTGCACGCATTTCATTAGGCCCATCAGTTCCCCGTGGGAGACGGGTTGAGCATCAGGTGCCTCATTAATCGGCTCCGTTTGATTGAGCCTTGATCTCACATACATCATCATTCATATCATATACTCATTCAAAGTGGTTTGTGTTTGTTTATCTATATATGTTTGCTCACATGTGATTATTGCACAAATTTTCCTTATTAAATAAAACAAGAAATTAGTAACAATGTTTTATCAAGGTTCACTCGCCAACTTTTGTTGACCCAAAATATCCCCCGTTTTACACATGATACAAGTGATCCAGCTGAGACAAGAAACACATAGGAAGGCCTAGAAGAATAAACAAGTTTAAGTTTTGGAATAATTATGTAGTTTCATTTTCTTGTAATTGTATGAATTTTGTTTTGGATATTTAAGTGTAATTTGAATTTAATAAATATGAAACATTTTAGTAAACATCATGAGCTTTGGTGATAACCCAATTATGCCCCGACTTTTATTCCGCTGCGGGTCGGGGTGTGACAGATTGGTATCAGAGCCATGACTATAGGGATATAGGATAGGTTATTAGACCCTTAGAGCCTATACTATAGTTGATTAAAATTTTAAATTGTTTAATGCGTTACATACAAAATTCATGATGTTTATATGCTTTATGTTTATTTTTACACTCAATGTTATGCAAGCATGCTCACAAATACATGTTATTATACAACGCTCATCATGAATCATATCCTCATAACATATCATATCCATGAGAGCACACACCTCACGATTACCATGATTTTTGTATTGTCAAATCACATCAAAGTGAGTTCTCATGACGGGCATGTAGTAACTGGAAGGGTACGAGTACTGGTAGTCGGAACGTCCTGTCTAGGCTTGGCATTCGTATAAATCCAAAATAAAGGACCAGTTTGCCTACCTGGGGACTAACGATGAGAGTACGAAGGACCTATTAGGCCAAAGCATGCTATACCAAACGTCGTGTGAGCTAACCGCACTTTGAGTTGTCATTGTGTCTACACCTGGACACCCTCCTACCATACATCTCGCATTATATTTTCCGATTTTCATTCGGGTGGTGCGAGTGTTAATCCGCCAACACCAATGTGAATCCTACCAAGCCCAATAGTCATGGGGGCCCACATGACTACACAGGCGATGGTATGGGGGACATTGGAGGCCCAAACATGAGCAAACCCAAGACATCCTATGGATGTAGTTGAATTATTGTCAGTTATGTTATTTTTCATTCTTTTTACGACACATGACACCTAGAAACTTCTTAAATTCACAATCTTCCTATGTATGTTCCTGTAGATGTCGGCTAGGCAACTACGTGGAGGTAGAAAGTCAGGAAGATCAAATGAACGCTTGGCCACACAAATTGCTAAACAAATGGCCGCAGTGCTTCCTGACATCGTAATTCAAGTTCAACAAGCTCTCACCGCAAATCCCATCAACCCTCCCAATCAAGGAGACCAGAGCGTCGCCAACCCTCCCCCAAAAAGTGCTCTTACAAACACTTCAAATCTTGCGATCCCACAAAGTATGAAGGGACCGAAGGTGTTACTGCTCTCCTTCACTGGTTTGAAGAAATGGATAACACTTTCCTCAATTGCGATTGTCCCGAGGATCGCAAGGTACGTTATGCAACTGGAAGACTGTTTGGGGTAGCCCTTACCTGGTGGAACACAGAAAAGGGTAAACGAGGAGTTGAAGATGCCATGGCCTTAACATGGGAAGAGTTAAGGGAACTCATGACAAGACGCTTCTGTCTAAGAAGCGAAATCAAAAAGCTGGAAGACGAATTCCACTCACTAAAACAAAAGGAAGGAGATCACACTTCCTATAATAAGAGATTTCTCGACTAAATCAGATGATCCCTAATTTGTTCACCCCCGTGTACCGCTTGGTTGAACACTACATTCGAGGTCTTCCCTCGAAAATTCAAGACTCGGTTTTAAGCACTTCGCCTGCAACACTTGAAGCCGCAATGGAATTAGCTACAGAACTCACTGAGAATCGCATCCGAAACGGCAAATTTAAAGATGAGAAGAAGAAAACACCCATTGAGACCCCAACTACAAACCACTCAGTCTCCTCCTCAAAGTTTGCTGGTAAGAGGAAACGAAACAGCAAGAATTTTGCTGTCACTCAAACCAACCCTCCTATCACCGCTGCACCAATCACCCAAATCGCTCCCTCAGTTGCACCATTTAAAAAGCCATACACCGGCCCACACCCAAAATGCAACCATTGTCAATACCATCACCCTCCCGAAACTCTTTGCCAACATTGCACAAGTGTGGCCGCGCAGGTCACACCATCCAAACCTGTCGTACTCTTCAACAAATGAACCGCAATCAACCCCCAACCCAAACCCACCATCAGATAGTGGGTCAAGCCCAACAACCCTTACTTCTACCACCTGCACCACACGCAGCCCAAACTTACTACCAACCCAACTACCCCATGATGCAACCTTGCGAAATTGTTACAACTGTGGGGACCCAAACCACTTCAGAAACACTTGTCCACGCTTAGTGAACATTATCCATGCTCAAGCCCAAGCGAACCTAGTAAACCAAGCTAACCAAGCTCCTCCACCTGCCAGAGGAAGAGCTTTCAACATCAATGCCAACCAAGCTAGGGCTGACAACAACGTGGTTAACGGTACGTTTCTCATCAATGGTAGTTATGCATCCATGTTATTCGATACTGGCGCGGATAAGAGTTTTGTGTCCTTAGAGTTTGAACCTATCCTCAACCAAACTCGTGTTAATCTCATGGAATCTCTAACGGTGGAAGTTGCTGACGGAAAACCCGTTTCATTAAATACTATTATACGCAATTGTACCCTCACTCTAAACGATCACGATTTTCCAGTTGACCTCATTCCCATGAAGTTGGGAAGTTTCGATGTTATAATCGGTATAGACTGGCTCAGCCAGCATCACGCTGAAGTAGTGTGCCGCGAAAAGTTCATTCGCATTCCTCTTGCAGACGGTCAGACCCTACGTAATTTTGGAGAAACCCCTTCGAAAGGACTCAAATTAATGTCCTGCCTTCAAGCCCGAAAATATCTTCGCAAGAACTATGTCGCATTTCTAACTCATGTCGTCAAAAAGGGAAACAAGGAGAGGAAACTCGAAGACATCCCAGTTGTGAAAGAATTCCCACAAGTCTTTTCCGACGACATTTCAGGACTTCCTCTTGTGAGAGAAGTCGAATTCCGCATCGATCTTGTACCTGGCCCTACATCAGTCGCAAAATCTCCTTATAGGTTAGCCCCATCCGAAATGCAAGAGCTGGCCAGTCAACTGCAAGAACTGACTGACAAAGGATTCATACGTCCTAGCTCCTCGCCTTGGGGTGCACCTGTCCTCTTTGTGAAGAAGAAAGATGGAACGTTTCGCATGTGCATTGATTATAGAGAACTCAACAAGCTAACGGTTAAAAATCACTATCCACTACCTCGCATCGATGACCTCCTAGACCAACTTCAAGGCGCCACCTGCTTTTCAAAAATCGACCTTTGTTCTGGTTATCATCAGCTCAGAGTACATGAAGAAGATATCCCAAAGACCGCTTTCCGGACTCGTTATGGTCATTACGAATTCATGGTCATGCCATTCGGTTTAACCAACGCCCCCGCTGTATTCATGGATCTAATGAATAGGGTATGCAAACCCTACCTCGACCGTTTCGTCATAGTCTTCATCGACGATATTCTAATCTACTCCAAGTCTAAATCCGACATGAGCGACACCTTCGACTCATCCTTACACTTTTAAGGACTGAAAACTCTACGCTAAGTTCTCAAAATGCGAATTCTGGTTAAGAGAAGTACAATTCCTTGGACATGTCGTCAATGACAAGGGAATACATGTCGATCCTTCAAAAATCAAGGAAGTATAGGAATGGCAAGCGCCATGTACCCCTACCGAAGTAAGGTCATTTCTTGGTTTGGCTGGTTACTATCGACGCTTCATTGCCAATTTTTCCCGTATTGCTGTACCACTCACGGCTTTGACTCATAAAGGAAAACCCTTCATATGGGGACCTAAACAAGAAGAAGCCTTCCAAACTCTAAAGCAAAAACTTTGTGACGCACCTATCCTCACACTCCCTGAGGGTTGCGATGACTTTGTAGTATATTGCGACGCATCAGGGCAAGGGCTAGGCTGTGTATTAATGCAAAGAGGAAAAGTGATAGCCTATGCTTCTAGACAACTCAAAGTTCATGAGAAGAATTACACCACCCACGACCTGGAACTTGGAGCTGTTGTGTTCGCTCTCAAGATATGGAGACATTACCTCTGCGGTACCAAGTGTGAAATATACACTGACCACAAAAGTCTCCAACATATCTTCAACCAAAAGGAGTTGAATATGAGGCAACGAAGATGGGTCGAACTTCTCAACGACTACGACTGTGAAATTCGGTATCATCCTGGCAAGGCAAACGTAGTGGCCGATGCGCTCAGTCGAAAAGGTTATGCGAACTCCATTCGTCTTCTCTGTTCGCAAATCATAACCGACATCAAAGATCGAATCCGAGCAGCTCAACATGTTTCTGTAACAGAAAATGATGTACACGATGAACTGTCGTGTGGAGCTGAACTAAAAATCGAAACCAAATCTGATGGTATTCTATACTATTTAAATCGCATATGGATTCCTGATCGCGATAACCTTCGTGATTTCCTCATGAATGAGGCGCACAAAACACGATACTCTGTACACCCAGGAGCCGACAAGATGTATCAAGACCTACGATACACCTACTGGTGGCCGGGCATGAAAAAGGATATCGCTGTTTTTGTTTCCAAGTGCCTTACCTGTTCCAAAGAAAAAGCTGAACATCAAAGACCTTCAGGACTTCTATTCCAACCCGAAATACCTGTATGGAAGTGGGAAAACATAACCATGGATTTTATTACCGGGTTACCTCGCACCTCCACCGTGGGTATGACACCATATGGGTAATAATCGATCGTCTTACAAAGTCATCTCATTTCATTCCGATTCGCGAGGACTTCAAGAATGAGAAGTTAGCTCGTATCTACATCAGCGAGATCGTAAGCCATCATGGTGTACCTTTAAGCATCATTTCAGACCGTGATGGTCGTTTGACTTCACGAACATGGCGAGCCGTACAAACCGCCTTGGGTACACGATTAGACCTCAGTACCGCTTTTCATCCTCAAACTGATGGTCAATCTGAACGCACCATCCAAACCCTTGAAGACATGCTGCGAGCATGCGTCATAGATTTCAAAGGGAACTGGGACGCTCATCTACCATTAGTTGAATTTTCGTACAACAATAGCTATCATTCAAGTATCGGCATGGCTCCTTTCGAAGCTTTATATGGTCGTAAGTGCCGATCTCCAGTATGTTGGCACGAAATTGGGGAATCACAAATCAGCGGTCCAGAATTAATTCAAGAAACAACCGACAAGGTCATTCAAATTCGAAACAATCTTCTAGCGGCTCAAAGTCGTCAAAAGAGTTATGCAGACAAACGACGAAAGCCCTTGGAGTTTGACATTGGTGATCAAGTACTTTTAAAAGTATCACCATGGAAGGGAGTGGTTCGTTTTGGCCAAAAGGGAAAGCTAGCACCATGCTACGTAGGACCTTTCAAGATACTCGAAAGAGTAGGTCCTGTAGCATACAAGCTTGACCTACCAGAAGAGCTCAACAGAATTCATCCCACATTTCCACGTATCAAACTTGAAGAAATGCCTCGCCGATGAAAACCTCCATATTCCTCTAGAAGACATTCAGATCGATGAATCTATGCACTTCATTGAAAGACCAGTAGAAATCATGGACTTCGGAGAGAAGCGTTTAAGACGAATTCGTATTCCAATTATCTGGGTACGTTGGGAGTCAAAACGAGGACCCGAGTTTACTTGGGAACGTGAAGACTCAATGCCGAAAAATACCCGCATCTTTTTCCTGTTACCACTACTACTTAAATTTCGGACGAAATTTCTAAAAGTAGGGGCTACTGTAACATTCGTCGAAAAACGGGTTTCAAAACCCGCTCCGTTTATCAAACAAATAACCAGTTATAAGTTTCGTTGCGTATTTATGGTTCATATTAATTTTAAACAATACGTAATTAATAAATATATTAGAATTTAAAAATCATAATTTATAATTAATAATAAATAGTGAATAAAAAAATAAATTGGAGACGCCGGGTTTCGAACCCGGGTCCACCCACAAACACAAGCACACAACACACCACTCCGCCACACACTTTATTTGTGTCAATACTGAAATAAATAATACTTAAAGTAAACCCGAATTCAAAACCGGAAATCACCGCGCACTCAGAACGCGAAATCGCCGGAAAAAGACTAAACTCCGCAATCTTGGCTGTTTTTCCTTTGACTGAAGCGCATAACTGATCACGACATCAATCATAACCGTTGCCGGCAGTCAATTTCAGTCATAACCGCCGGAAACCTTTGACCGCGAATCAAGACTCAAATTCGGACCCAATTCATCCAGTTCTTCCTTATAAATACTCACTCAAACCTCCTGTAAACCTTTCGCTCAGAATCGCACTCTCTTTCGAAGCTTTAGTCCTTTCAAAGCTCGTCGCCGGAGATTTTCATTTTCGCCGGAATCCTGCCGGAATCACTAATCGGAAAACCGTATTCATCCATCAGACGGTATAACTGTCTAAACTTCTTTGCTATCTTGTGATTTATACTTTAATCGTTCAAACCAATAATCAAAACTGTTAAAACAGTTCATACAGCCGGAAATCGCAAAAATCAGAGCCGACGAACACTGCCGGAAATCTGAAGAAAACGCTCCGTCTTGGTATACCCTATCACTTAATCTTCTTTCCTATCTCAAACAAGTATAAGTTATGATCGATTAACCAGAACAGTCGGATTTCACTGTTCTGTAATTTTTAAGCGAAGAAGACGAAGATTCAAACGTGTATTTATATAATTAAAATCAGATATTCAAACGGGTTAGACACACAGTCCAGCGGTGGACTGTGTGCACAAACAATACACACGTCCCGGGTTCGAATCGCACACGTTACCGACTTCAGAAATAAAACCAACATTTTTAGAATTAATCAGATCAAGTCACAGAATGTTTATAAGAGTAATATAATCCATTAGTTAAACAGATTAGACACACAGCCCAACTGGTTGGGCTGTGCGCACTCGAACCAAAGGACCCGAGTTCGACTCCGGGTTTCTGAAGCCGGTTCGGCCATATAAATCATTTTTAATAAAAACCAAATAAGTTTAAAGTTAATTAGTATATATATAATTAAAACAGAGAATATTTCGGGTTAGACACGTAGCTCAGTTGGTAGAGCTGCGTGCACGTATACAAGAGGTCCCGAGTTCGAACCTCACTCAGCGCATAGAAAACACATCTGACCGTTCAAGACACGGTCAACGGTCAACGGTCAAAAAGTCAACTTTTTATTTTCTTTTTATTTATTTATTTAATTGGAATTATTTAAAAATACTTAAAAAAATAAGATTATTAAGGTTAGAAAATTTCCTTAAACTCACAAAAATAAAACTAAAAATCCCATTTAAGAGCACTAATTAAAAATATTAATCTCAATCAAAATTTATTTATTTATCGAATCATTTTGTTATTATCTAGGTTAGTTCTTCTCTCGTCGATTGAATCTAAATTCGTGCGCATTCATCGTCATCAAAGAACGCACCCATTGTGAGTGAATCTCTATCAATTCCCCGTTTTAATCATGTTTTGGGGTGTATCATGTGTCATATAATTCTTTTATTATATATATAAACACTTGTGCATACATCATATCCGTGATCAAATGTGTATCAATTGTTGTGTGGATTATATGTAGATTGGATTTATCATTTTCAGTGCACGCATTTCATTAGGCCCATCAGTTCCCCGTGGGAGACGGGTTGAGCATCAGGTGCCTCATTAATCGGCTCCGTTTGATTGAGCCTTGATCTCACATACATCATCATTCATATCATATACTCATTCAAAGTGGTTTGTGTTTGTTTATCTATATATGTTTGCTCACATGTGATTATTGCACAAATTTTCCTTATTAAATAAAACAAGAAATTAGTAACAATGTTTTATCAAGGTTCACTCGCCAACTTTTGTTGACCCAAAATATGCCCCGTTTTACACATGATACAGGTGATCCAGCTGAGACAAGAAACACATAGGAAGGCCTAGAAGAATAAACAAGTTTAAGTTTTGGAATAATTATGTAGTTTCATTTTCTTGTAATTGTATGAATTTTGTTTTGGATATTTAAGTGTAATTTGAATTTAATAAATATGAAACATTTTAGTAAACATCATGAGCTTTGGTGATAACCCAATTATGCCCCGACTTTTATTCCGCTGCGGGTCGGGGTGTGACATGTAGTAACTGGGAGGATACGGGTACCGGTAGTCGGAACGTCCTGTCTAGGCTTGGCATTCGTATAAATCCAAATAATGGACCAGTTTGCCTACCCGGGGACTAACGATGAGAGTACAAAGAACCTATTAGGCCAAAGCATGCGACACCAAACGTCGTGTGAACTAACCCCACTTTGAGTTGTCATTGTGTCTGTACCAGGACACATTCGGACCTTATACCTTACAATTATGTTTTATGATTTTCATTCGGGTGATGCTGGCATTAGCAGGCCAACACCGATGTGAACCCTACCAAGCCCAGTAGTCATGGGGGCCCACGTGACTACCAAGGTTGGAGTATGGGAGACATTTGGAGGCCCAACCTTAAGCAAGCCCAAGACATCCTATGGATGTAGTTAAATTCATGTTTCATTTATTTTATGTTGTTTTCATTTTTTTTACGACACATGACACCTAAGAACGTTCAATTCATAATCTCGCTTTGTATTTCCTGTAGATGTCTGCTAGACACTCTCGAGGCGGTAGAAGGTCAGGAAGATCCAGTGAACATATAGCCACTCACATTGCTCAACAGATGGCTACCGTACTTCCTGATATTGTTGTGCAAGTTCAACAAGCACTTGCCGCCAATCCCACTAACCCCACCAACCAAGATGGGCAAAATATCGCCAACCCTCCTCCTGACACCATCAAATGTACCTATAAGCATTTCAAGTCCTGCGATCCCCCAAAATATGAAGGGACTGAAGGTGTCACTACTCTCCTTCGTTGGTTTGAGGAGATGGAAATCACTTTTCTCAATTGTGATTGTCCCGATGATCGCAAGGTGCGCTATGCTACTGGTTGGTTGTTTGGAGTAGCACTTACCTGGTGGAACACTGAAAAGGGTAAGCGAGGTGCTGAAGCTGCTATGGCCTTGACTTGGGATGAGTTGAGGGAAATTATGACGAGACGCTTCTGTCCAAGAAGCGAAATCAAGAAGCTGGAAGACGAGTTTTATTCATTAAAACAAAAGGAGGGAGACCACACCACTTACAACATGAGATTCCTCGAGTTGAATCAGATGGTCCCTAATCTGTTCACTCCTCTCTATCGTCTAATCGAGCATTACATTCGAGGCCTTCCCTCGAAAATTCAAGATTCGGTGTTAAGTACTTCACCTGCAACACTCGAAGCTGCCATGGAACTGGCTACCGAACAAACAGAAAATCGCATTCGAATTGGCGATTTTAAGGATGAGAAGAAGAAAGAAAAGACACCTGCTGAAACCCCAAACTCAACTCCAACAGGTTCGTCTTCCAAATTTGCTGGAAAAAGAAAGCGTAATGGGAAAAATTTTTGATTCTCCTATCATTGCTGCCCCAATCACGCAAGTCGCCCCTCAAGCCCCCCCCCCCCATTCAAGAAGCCATATACTGGTCCACACCCAAAATGCAATCGATGTCAATACCATCACCCCCCTGAGAACCCCTGCCAATACTGCACAAGTTGTGGTCGTACAGGTCATACGATTCAAATTTGCGTATTCTTCAAAAGTCAACCCGCAACCGCCTCGAGCTCAAACCAATAATCAAGTGGTGGACAAGCCCAAAATCAACAACCTTTACTTTTACCACCTGTTCAACCCATGGCTCAACGCTTCTACCAACCCAATTACCCAATAATGCAACCTGTCAGAGCATGCTTCAATTATGGCGATCCAACCCATTTTCGTAACACCTGCCCACGCCTGGTGAACATCATAAACGCCCAAGCTTAAGCCAATCTGGTGAACCAAGCCAATCAAGCTAATCCACCTTCCAGAGGAAGGGCTTTCAACATCAAGGCCAATCAAGCCAGGGCTGATAACAATGTGGTCAATGGTATGTTTCTTATTAACGGTAGATATGCATCCATACTATTTGATACCGGTGCGGATAAGAGTTTTGTGTCCTTAGAATTTAAATCCATTCTTGATCTACCTCGCGTTAGTCTCACCGAACAGTTTACGGTGGAAGTTGCTGATGGTGAACCTATTTCGTTAGACTCAATTGTTCGTGATTGCACTCTCACTCTTAAGGACCAGGACTTCTCAATCGATCTTATTCCTATGAAGTTGGGTAGTTTCGATATTATCATCGGTATGGACTGGCTTAGTCAGCAACATGATGAAGTTGTTTGTTATGAAAAGTTTATTCGAATTCCTCTCGCTGACGGTCGAACTTTACGCATATTTGGTGAAACTTCTTCTAAAGGGCTTAAATTGATGTCATGCCTCCAAGCTCGTAGATATCTTCGCAAAGACTATATCGCGTTTTTAGCTCATATTGTCAAGAAGGAAGGCAAGGAAAAGAAGCTCGAAGATATTCCCATCGTTAAAGAATTTCCTCAAGTTTTCCCCGACGATGTTTCAGGACTTCCTCCTGTGCGAGAAGTCGAATTTCGAATCGATCTTGTACCTGGTGCTACACCAATCGCAAAATCTCCCTACCGGTTAGCCCCATCTGAGATGCAAGAGTTAGCTAGTCAGTTGCAATAGTTGACTGATAAGGGGTTTATACATCCTAGCTCGTCACCTTAGGGTGCGCCTGTTCTTTTTGTAAAGAAGAAAGATGGAACTTTTTGTATGTGCATTGATTATAGAGAGCTCAACAAGTTGACCATTAAGAATCGCTATCCCTTACCTCATATTGATGATCTTTTAGATCAACTTCAAGGTGCCACCTGTTTCTCAAAGATCGATCTTCGTTCTGGGTATCATCAACTTAGAGTGCGTGAAGAAGATGTACCTAAGACTGCTTTTCGAACCCGTTATGGTCACTATGAATTTATGGTTATGCCTTTTGGTTTGACCAATGCCCCTGCTGTTTTCATGGATTTGATGAATAGGGTGTGCAAACCTTATCTCGATCGTTTTGTTATCGTTTTCATTGATGACATTCTTATCTAATCCAAGACCAAATCCGATCATGAGCGTCATCTTCGACCCATTCTAACACTCTTGAGAAGGAAAAGCTTTATGCCATGTTCTCAAAGTGTGAGTTTTGGTTAGAAGAAGTGCAATTTCTTGGCCATGTCGTTAATGACAAAGGGATTCATGCGGACCCTGCAAAGATCAAAGTGGTGCAAGAATGGCAAGCACCACGAACTCCTACTGAACTTAGGTCATTCCTTGGTCTCGTTGGTTATTATCGTCGGTTCATCGCAAATTTTTCTCAGATCGCCGTTCCACTCACAGCCTTGACTCACAAGGGAAAACCCTTTATTTGGGGACCCAAGCAAGAAGAGGCTTTTCAATCTTTGAAGCAAAAACTTTGTGATGCACCTATACTTACACTTCCGGATGGTTGCGAAGACTTTGTGTTTATTGCGACGCGTCGGAGCAAGGCTTAGGTTGCGTTCTAATGCAGAGAGGAAAGGTAATAGCCTATGCCTCAAGGTGACTCAAAGTTCATGAGAAGAACTATACTACTCACGATCTAGAACTTGGAGCAGTCGTGTTCGCTCTAAAGATATGGAGACACTATCTCTATGGTACCAAGTGTGAGATTTACACTGACCACAAGAGCCTTCGACATATTTTCAATCAAAAAGAGTTGAACATGAGGCAACGTCGATGGGTTCGAACTCCTAAATGACTATGATTGTGAAATTTGATATCATCCTGCCAAGGCTAATGTTGTGGCCGACGCCCTCAGTCGAAAGGAGTATGCAAACTCCATTCATACTTTGTGTTCTCAAATTGTGACCGATCTTAAAAACCGAATTAGAGCAGCTCAACATATTTCCGTCACGGAAAATGATGTGCGAGACGAACTGTCTTGTGGAGCTTAAACTAAACTAGAGTCCAAGTCGGATGGTATTCTCTATTACTTGAATCATATTTGGGTACCTGATCGTGATGATCTTCGTATTTTTCTCATGAATGAGGCACACAAAACTCGATACTCTATACACCCAGGAGCCGATAAAATGTATCAAGATCTACGATACTCCTACTGGTGGCCTGGCATGAAAAAAGATATCGCTACATTTGTTTCCAAGTGCCTTACATGTTCCAAAGTGAAAGCTGAACATCAAAGACCTTCAGGACTTCTTATCTAACCCGAAATACCTGTATGGAAGTGGGAAAATATAACCATGGATTTCATTACCGGGTTACCTCACACCACCAATGGGTATGACACCATTTGGGTTATCATTGATCGTCTCAACAAATCAGGTCATTTCATTCCTATCCGCGAGGACTTCAAAAATGAGAAATTAGCACGTATCTATATCAATGAAATTGTAAGCCGTCATGGTGTACCCTTAAGTATCATATCAGATCGAGACGGCCGTTTTACTTCGCGAACATGGCAAGCCATACAATCCGCTATGGGTACACGTCTAGATCTAAGCACTGCCTTTCACCCTCAAACCGATGGCCAATCTGAGCGTACCATACAAACCCTTGAAGACATGTTGCGAGCATGTGTTATAGACTTCAAAGGTAATTGGGACACTCACCTACCATTGGTTGAATTCTCGTACAATAATAGTTATCATTCAAGCATCGGCATGGCTCCTTTCGAAGCCTTATATGGTCGTAAATGCCGATCTCCGGTATGTTGGCACGAAATTGGTGAAGCGCAAATCACCGGTCCCGAGTTAATTCAAGAAACGACCGACAAAAATCTTCTGATTTGCAATAATCTTTTAGCAGCTCAGAGTCGTCAAAAGAGTTAGCTGATAAGCGGCGTAAGACTTTGGAGTTTTGTGTTGGTGATCGAGTACTTTTGAAAGTATCACCGTGGAGGGGAGTGGTTCGTTTTGGACAAAAGGGCAAGCTAGCACCACGCTACGTGGGACCATTCAAGATACTCGAAAGAGTAGGTCCTGTAGCATACAAGCTTGACCTACCAGAAGAACTCAACAGAATTCATCCCACGTTTCACGTATCAAACTTGAAAAAGTGTCTCGCAGACAAGAATCTCCATATTCCTTTAGAAGACGTTCAAATTGATGAATCAATGCACTTCGTTGAAAGACCAGTGGAGGTCATGGATTTCGGTGAAAAGCGCTTGAGGCGAATTCGTATTCCAATCATCAGGGTACGTTGGGAGTCAAAACGAGGACCCGAGTTTACTTGAGAACGTGAAGACTCAATGCGCGAGAAATACCCGCATCTTTTTCCAGTTACGGCTACTACATAAATTTTGGGACGAATTTTCTAAAAGTAGGGGATACTGTAACAATTGTGTAAAACGAGTTTCAAAAACCCGTACCGTTTTTGAGCAAGTATTGACGATATACTAGTTGCATAATTTTTTTTAGAGTCAATTATTTAACTAATAAATGTTATTAAAATTTAAACTAAAATTTATAAATAAGATAATAATTAACTTAACCTTTAAAATAAAAAAAATAAAAAATGGGGGAAACCGGAGTCGAACCCGGGTCTCCCAGATTCACACACACTCGTAACACCACTACTCCACACCCACCTTTGTGTTTTAAAACTAAAATTATTACCATTTATAAAAGCCGAACATCAAACCTGCAAAACCAGTTATACTTTGAAACCGCCGGCGGAGCTAAGAATACGGAACCAGTATAATCTTTCGAATAAAAACGTTGTAACCGACAAGTCAACCTTTGTTGTGAAATTCCATAAATTAAAACCGATTCTAATCATTGCTCTGAAACCGATTTCAATCAATAGCCTTGAATCGAACATTAAATCCCATCATGGCTATAAAAACCAGCTGAACGCTACTCCAAACACACATTTCATCATTTTGAAATTTCACGAAACCTTAAGCTCTTGGCAAATAAACAATCTCGGTTTTTCTGTCGCCGGAAAATTTCACCGGAAAACCGTAAACAGCTGTGGTGGGTAATTTCTTTAAATTCTTTGTCTTATATCTTAGTTATTAATATACTAAATCATCTCAGAATCGTATTATTACTGATATAATTCAATTATGAAAAAGTTTGTTTTTGTCACACCCCGACCCGCAGCGGAATAAGAGTCGGGGCATAATTGGGTTATCACCAAAGCTCATGATGTTTACTAAAATGTTTCATATTTATTAAATTCAAATTACCACTTAAATGTTCAAGCCAAATTCATACAATACAAGGAAAGGAAAATTAAATAAACAATCCAAAATCTAAACTGATTTATTCTTCTAGGCCGTCCTATATGTTTCTTGCTTCAACTGGATCACCTGTATCATGTGTAAAAATGGGGAATTTTGGGTCAACAAAAGTTGGCGAGTGAACCTTGTTAAAACCTTTGTTATTGATTTCTTGTTGTATTTATATGGAAAAATTGTGCAATAATCATATGTGAGCAAACGTAAATAAACAAACAATCACAAACCACCTTGCCTGAGTATATGACATGAATGATAATGTATATGTTGGCAACGTCACGTTCCGCTCATAGGTAATGGGGAACATACGAGCCTATGATGATGTATGTGAGATCAAGGCTCAATCAAACAGAGCCGATCGTATGTTGGCAACGTCACGTTCCGCTCATAGGTAATGGGGAATAGTTTCGCTCATAGGTAATGGGGAACAGACGAGCCTATGATGATGTATGTACTGAAAATGATAAATTTAATCTAAACATTAACCACACAAACAATTGATACATATTGGATACACATTTGATCATGGATATGATGGATGCACAAGTGTTTAAATGTAATAAATAATAAGCGATACATGATACACCCCAAAATGTGATTAAAACGGGGAATTGGTAGAGATTCACTCACATTGGGTGCGTTCTTTTGATGATGTTTGATGCGCACGAGTTTTGGGATTTGATCGACGAGGGAAAACTAACCTAAAATATAAGTATACCATGAGGTGCGAGGTAACCGGTAATGAAGTCCATGGTTATGTTTTCCCACTTCATACAGGTATTTCAGGTTGGGTAGAAGTCCTGAGGGTCTCTGATGTTCAGCTTTTACTTTGGAACAGGTTAAGGCACTTGGATACAAAATAGCAATATCCTTTTTCATTCCAGGCCACCAGTAGGTGTATCGAAGGTCTTGATACATTTGTCGGCTTTGGTGTATAGAGTATCGTGTTTGTGCGCCTCATTCATAAGGAAATCACGAAGGCTATTGTGATCGGGAATCCATATGCGATCTTGATAGTACAGAATACCGTCGGATTTGGTTTCGATTTTAAGTTCTGCTCCACAAGATAGCTCATTGCGTACGTCGTTTTCTGTTACAGAACATGTTGAGCTTCTCGGATTCGATCTTTGATGTCGGTTATGATTTGCGAACATAGAAGACGAATGGAGTTCGCATAACCTTTCGACTGAGCGCATCGCCACCACGTTGCCTTGCCAGGATGATACCGAATTTCACAGTCGTAGTCATTAAGAAGTTCGACCATCTTCGTTGCCTCATATTCAACTCCTTTTGGTTAAAGATATATTGGAGGCTCTTGTGGTCAGTGTATATTTCACACTTGGTACCGTAGAGGTAATGTCTCCATATCTTGAGAGCGAATACAACGGCTCCAAGTTCCAGGTCGTGGGTAGTGTAGTTCTTCTCATGAACTTTGAGTTGTCTAGAAGCGTAGGCTATCACTTTTCCTCTTTGCATTAATACACAGCCTAGCCCTTGCCCTGATGCGTCGCAATATACTACAAAGTCATCGCAACCTTCGGGGAGTGTGAGGATAGGTGCGTCACAAAGCTTTTGCTTAAGGGTTTGGAAGGCTTCTTCTTGTTTAGGTCCCCATATGAAGGGTTTTCCTTTATGTGTCAAAGTCGTGAGTGGTACAGCAATACGGGAGAAATTTGCAATGAAACGGCGATAGTAACCCGCCAAACCAAGAAACGATCTTACCTCGGTAGGGGTACGTGGCGCTTGCCATTCCTGTACTGCTTTGATCTTTGAGGGGTCGACATGTATTCCTTTGTCATTGACAACATGTCCAAGGAATTGTACTTCTCTTAACCAGAATTCGCATTTGGAGAATTTAGCGTAGAGCTTTTCGGTTCTTAAGAGTGTAAGGATGAGTCGAAGGTGTCGTTCATGATCAGATTTAGACTTTGAATAGATGAGGATGTCATCGATGAAGACTATGACAAACGGTCGATATAGGGTTTGCATACACTATTCATTAGATCCATGAATACAGCTGGGGCGTTGGTCAATCCAAATGGCATGACCATGAATTCATAATGACCATAACGAGTTTGGAAGGCGGTCTTTGGGACGTCTTCTTCATGTACTCTGAGTTGATGATAACCAGAACGAAGGTCGATTTTTGAAAAACAGGTGGCGCCCTGAAGTTGGTCTAGTAAGTCATCGATGCGAGGTAATGGATAGCGGTTCTTGACCGTTAATTTGTTGAGTTCTCTGTAGTCAATACACATGCGAAACGTTCCATCTTTCTTCTTCACAAACAGAACAGGTGCACCCCAAGGCGATGAGCTAGGACGTATGAATCCTTTGTCAGTCAGCTCTTGCAGTTGACTGGCCAGCTCTTGCATTTCGGATGGGGCTAACCTATAAGGAGATTTTGCGACTGGAGTAGCGCCAGGTATAAGATCAATGCGGAATTCGACTTCTCTCATGGGAGGAAGTCCTGAGATGTCGTCGGGAAAGACTTGTGGGAATTCTTTCACTACAGGTATATCTTCTAGTTTCTTCTCCTTGTTTCCCTTCTTGACGACGTGAGTTAAGAATGTGACATAGTTCTTGCGGAGATACTTTCGGGCTTGAAGGCAGGACATCAATTTGAGTCCTTTCGAAGGGGTTTCTCCAAAGATTCGTAGGGTTTGACCGTCTGCGAGAGGAATGCGAATGAACTTTTTGCGGCATACCACTTCAGCATGATGTTGGCTGAGCCAGTCCATACCGATTATAATGTCGAAACTTCCCAACTTCATAGGAATGAGGTCAACTGGAAAATCGTGATCGTTTAGAGTGAGGGTACAATTTCATATAATAGAGTTTAATGAGACCGATTTCCCGTCAGCAACTTCCACCGTTATGGATTCCATGAGATTATCACGAGTTTGGTTGAGGATGGGTTCAAATTCTAAGGACACAAAACTCTTATCCGCGCCAGTATCAAATAGCATGGATGCATAACTACCATTGATGAGAAACGTACCGTTAACCACGTTGTTGTCGGCCCTAGCTTGATTGGCGTTGATGTTGAAAGCTCTTCCTCTAGCAGGTGGAGGAGCTTGGTTAGCTTGGTTCACCGGATTTGCTTGAGCTTGGGCATGAATGATGTTCACCAAGCGTGGACAAGTGTTTCTATAGTGGTTTGGGTCACCACGGTTGTAACAAGCCCGTATGGGTTGCATCATGGGGTAATTGGGTTGGTAGTAGGTTTGGGCCGTATGTTGTGTAGGTGGTAGAAGTAAGGGTTGTTGGGCTTGACCCACTATCTGATGTTGGGTTTGGGTTGAGGGTTGGTTGTGGTTCATTCGCTGAAGTGTGCGACAGGTTTGGATGGTGTGACCTGCACGGCCACAGCTGGTGCAATATTGGCAGGGATGTTCGGGAAAGTGATGGTATTGGCAACGGGTGCATTTCGGGTATGGGCCGGAGTATGGCTTTTTGTATGGTGCAGCTGAGGGAGCAACTTGGGTGATTGGTGCGACAGTGATAGGAGGGTTTGTTTGAGTGACAGCAAAGTTTCTGGTGTTTCGCTTCCTTTTACCAGTAAACTTCGAAGAGGAGCCAGAATGGTTTGAAGTTTGAGCCTCAATGGGGGCTTTCTTTTTCTCCTCCTTGAATTTACCGTTTCGGATGCGATTCTCGGTAAGTTCGGTAGCTAGTTCCATTGCAGCTTCCAGTGTTGCAGGTGAAGTGCTTAGAACCGAGTCTTGAATTTTCGAGGGGAGGCCTCGAATGTAGTGTTCAACCAAGCGGTACACTGGGGTGAACAAGTTAGGGATCATTTGGTTCAGCTCGAGAAATCTTTTATTGTAGGAAGTATGATCTCCTTCCTTTTGTTTTAGGGAGTGGAATTCGTCTTCTAACTTCTTGATTTCGCTTCTTGGACAGAAGCGTCTTGTCATTATTTCCCTTAACTCTTCCCATGTTAAGGCCATGGCGTCTTCGACTCCTCTCTTACCCTTCTCTGTGTTCTACCAAGTCAGGGCTACCCCAAACAGTCTCTCGGTTGCGTAACGTACCTTGCGATCCTCGGGACAATCGCAATTGAGGAAGGTGTTCTCCATTTCCTCAAACCAGTGGAGGAGAGCAGTGACACCTTCGGTCCCTTCATACTTTGGGGGATCGCAAGACTTGAAGTGTTTGTAGGAGCACTTCTTGGAGGGAGGGTTGTCGACGTTCTGGTCTTCTTGATTGGGAGGGTTGATGGGATTTGAAGTGAGAGCTTGCTGGACTTGAATTACGATGTCAGGAAGCACCGCGGCCATTTTTTTGCAATTTGGGTGGCCAAGCGTTCGTTTGACCTTCCTGACTTTCTACCTCCACGTAGCTGCCTAGCCGACATCTACAGGAACATACATATGAAGATTGTGAGTTTAAGGAGTTTTTTTTAGGTGTCATGTGCCGTTAAAAGTAATAAAATAACATAATCATCAATAATGCAACTACATCCATAGGATGTCTTGGGTTTGCTCATGTTTGGGCCTCCAATGTCCCCCATACCATCGCCTGTGTAGTCATGTGGGCCCCCACGACTATTGGCTTAGTAGGATTCACATTGGTGTTGGCGGTTTAACACTCGCATCACCCGAATGAAAAACCATGAAATATGTTTGCGAGATGTATGGTCGGAGGGTGTCCAGGTATAGACACAATGAAAACTCAAAGTGGGGTTAGCTCACACGACGTTTGGTATAGCATGCTTTGGCCTAATAGGTCCTTCGTACTCTCATCGTTAGTCCCTAGGTAGGCAAACTGGTCCTTTATTTTGGATTTATACGAATGCCAAGCCTAGACAGGACGTTCCGACTACCGGTACTCGTACCCTTCCAGTTAGTACATGCCCGTCATGAGAACTCACTTTGATGTGATTTGAAAATACAAAAATCGTTGCAAAAATCATACGAATTGTGAGGTGTGTGCTCTCATGGATATGGTATGTTATGAGGATATGATTCATGATGAGCATTGTATAATAATATGTACTTATGAACATGCTTGCATAACATTGAATGTAACAATAAACATAAAGCATATAAACATCATGAATTTTGCATGTAACACACAAACGATTTAAAATTCTAATCAACTATAGTATAGGCTCTAAGGGTCTAATAACCTATCCTATATCCCTATAGTCATGGCTCTGATACCAATCTGTCACACCCCGACCCGCAGCGGAATAAGAGTCGGGGCATAATTGGGTTATCACCAAAGCTCATGATGTTTACTAAAATGTTTCATATTTATTAAATTCAAATTACGACTTAAATGTTCAAGCCAAATTCATACAATACAAGGAAAGGAAAATTAAATAAACAATCCAAAATCTAAACTGATTTATTCTTCTAGGCCGTCCTATATGTTTCTTGCTTAAACTGGATCACCTGTATCATGTGTAAAAATGGGGAATTTTGGGTCAACAAAAGTTGGCGAGTGAACCTTGTTAAAAACCTTTGTTATTGATTTCTTGTTGTATTTATATGGAAAAATTGTGCAATAATCATATGTGAGCAAACGTAAATAAACAAACAATCACAAACCACCTTGCATGAGTATATGACATGAATGATAATGTATATGTTGGCAACGTCACGTTCCGCTCATAGGTAATGGGGAACATACGAGCCTATGATGATGTATGTGAGATCAAGGCTCAATCAAACGGAGCTGATCGTATGTTGGCAACGTCACGTTCCGCTCATAGGTAATGGGGAACAGTTCCGCTCATAGGTAATGGGGAACAGACGAGCCTATGATGATGTATGTACTGAAAATGATAAATTTAATCTAAACATTAACCACACAAACAATTGATACATATTGGATACACATTTGATCATGGATATAATGGATGCACAAGTGTTTAAATGTAATAAATAATAAGCGATTTCATGATACACCCCAAAATGTGATTAAAACGGGGAATTGGTAGAGATTCACTCACATTGGGTGCGTTCTTTTGATGATGTTTGATGCGCACGAGTTTTGGGATTTGATCGACGAGGGAAAACTAACCTAAAATATTAACGAAATGGTTCGGTAAATAAGTGGATTTTATTAACAATTTTAATAGGATTTTTAGATTTATTTTTGTGAGTTTAAGGTCATTTTCTAACTTTAAAAATATTTATTTTTAAGTATTTTTAATTGATTTTTAAATTAAATAAATAAATAAAAAAAATGCTGACTTTTTGTTGACCGGACCGTTGACCGGTCGGACAGTGGTAATTGGTGCGCTGAGTGAGGTTCGAACCCGGGACCTCTCGTACGCGTGCACGCAGCTCTACCAACTGAGCTACGTCTCTAACCCGAAATAATCTGTGTTTTAATTATATATATACAAATTAAATGTTAATTTATTTGGTTTATATTAAAAGGTTTTAAAATGGTCGAACCGGCTTGCAGGGAGCCGGATCGAACTCGGGTCCTTCGGTTTGTAAGCGCACAGCCACTGGTGTGTGTCTTATCTGTTTAACTTACTGTTTATATTAATCTTATAAACAAACTGGAATCTGTTCTGATTCAGTTTTAAAAAGAATGGTTTTAATTCGGAAAGTCGGTGCGTTTGTATAGTTCGAACTCGTGACGTGCGCTATGTGTTTGCACACAGTCATCGCTGGACTGTGTGTCTAACCCGGTTTAATATTCAATTTATATTATACTTATACACAATCGTCGACTTCGTCTTCTTCATTCAAAGACACAGAACAACGATATTCGACTGTTCTTGTTAAAATCGTTCGTCGAACATTTTATTCATTGAATTAATAGATAAAAAGAGTTAAGGAATCGAATGTACCGAACAGACTGATTTTCTCAGAACTCCGGCAATGGTCGTCGGCTCTGATTTGTGAATTCCGTCTGGATGAATCAATTAACAGTTTTGATCGATGAGTTGTGAAATTGAGTTACTAAACAAGGATTATCAGAGGGTTTAGATGATTGTATCGATTCACAGCGTGATTTCGAAATTTCCAGAAATTTTCCGGTGAGTGCAGAATATCCGGCAACGTCGTCTGGGATTGATTCTGGTTGATGGATTGAAGTTAGTATAAGTCTAACGATGGATTGAAAACGAAAGAGTCGAGAAATTTACCGATTTGATGTATGTCTCGGTTTTCCGGCGAATGTCCGGCAATTGCAGAATATCTCGGGCGAGTGTAATTGCTTCGAGAAATTTGCGATTTTGAGCGAAAAGATTACCAGAGACTTGGGTGTGTATTTATAGGGAAGAATCAAGATGAATTGGGTCTGAATTTGGTCTTGATTCGTGGTCAAGACTTCCTCCGGCGTGTTACGACTGAGATCGCGGGATTAGACATCGGTTATAACCGACGTCGATGTTAATACATGCGTTTGGTCAAAGGAAACCGTCGATAATTGGCGAAATCGTCGATATTTCCGGCGAGTGCGAATTGGGCGCGCTGATTCACTGGGTTTGATTTAGAGTTTTAATATAAGTATTAATTGTTTCATTATATCAACAAACAAGTCAAGTGGCGGAGTGGTGAGATGTGTGTTAGTTGTTTCTTCCGGCTGACCCGGGTTCGAAACCCGGCAGCCTATTTTCTTTTTTATTTACTTTATTTTTACTTTTTAATAATTTTAGTTTTAAATTCTAAATTGTATTAATTATGTATTGTTTAAAATTAAAATTAATCATAAATACGCAACGAAATTTTATAACTTGATATTCGATTAATAAACAAAGCAGGTTTGGAAACCCGTTTTTCGACGGATGTTACAGTTTTGGGGTGTCGTTGTGTGTTTAAATTATTGAAGAAGATGAGTTTTTTTTAAAGTGGGTAAATATAAAAGAATCCGGGTTATAACCAGGTTAGACACACAGTCCAATGGTGGACTGTGTGCAAACGTAGTGTACAAGGTCGGGGTTCGAACCATGCTTGCAACCGGTTTTCATGTAACAAAACTCAGATGTTTTTTAAGTTAACTAGAAGGTGTTCCGGTAGTGTTTAATTTAACAGAAAATATGATATGAATGGGTTAGACACCCAGCCCAACTGGTTGGGCTGGGTGCAAATCTAATCTAAGGTCACGGGTTTGATTCATGCGTTTGAAGCCGGTTCAATAGGTTTAAATCTTTGTAATTAAAATGAATTTCTGAGATGATCTAGTAAGTGTATAAGAGTAATAAAAAAACATATTACTTTCGGGTTAGACACGTAGCTCAGTTGGAAGAGCTGCGTGCACGCAACCGAGAGGTCTCAAGTTCGAATCCTACCCATAACGCCTAAAACATCAGTTGAACCGGTCAGGTCCTCTGTCAGACCTGACAGGTTTTTTTTTAATTATTTTCTTTTATTTCACTTATTTTCATCACATAAAAATTTATATTTAAGTAAAATAAATTAAAAACACCTAAAAATATAATTTCTAAGGTTATAAAATCTCTATAAAAACCACCTAAAATAACCTAAAAATTTACCAAAATGTACAAAATCCAAAATGTTAAATTGGTTATATATATATATATATATATATATATATATATATATATATATATATATATATATATATATATTATATATATTTATATATTATTATTATTATTATTATTATTATTTTGAAGTTATTATATTATTATTTTAGGTTAGTATTATTCGTCGATCAAACCCTCCACTCGTGCACGCTTATCGTCAATCAAGAATACGCACCCACTGTGAGTGAATCTCTACCAATTCCCCTTTTAATCATGTTTCGAGGTGTATCATGTGTCGTGTTTGTTTATTTAATCATACACTTGTGCTAATATCATTACGTTATCAATGTGTATATTTGTTTGTGTGGTTTTGTGTGGTTACATTTTAACATTTCAGTGCAATCATTCATTAGGCCCATCAGTTCCTCGTGGGATACGAGTTGAGCATCAGGTGCCTCATTAGATCGGCTCCGTTTGATTAAGCCTTGATCTCAAGTTCATCATTCATCATGTCATGTGTTCGTTGTGGAAATTTTGTGGTTGTGATTGGTTATATACATATGCTCACTTATGATTTATGCACAATTTTTATTCAAACAACAAATATAATACAACTGTTTTAAATGTTTTACCAAGATTCACTCGCCAACTTTTGTTGATCCAAATCTTTTGTGTTACGCATGATACAGGTGAACAAGCTGCGGAAAGAAATACATAGGAATGGCCTTAGAAGATTAGACAAAACTATTATGATCTTAACAATGTTTTGGTTTTATTTGTGCTTATATGACTTCTCGTGTTTGAATATTTAAAGTTTTAATTCCGATTTAATAAATAAGAAACTTATTAATAAATGTCATGAACTTTGGTGATAACCCAATTATGCCCGATTTTTATTTCCGCTGCGGGTCGGGGTGCGACAGTTCGTGTTTGGGACTTCGATCAGGGTTCGTTCTAGGGTACTTTTGAGTGTTGTTACAACGTGTTACATCCTTGACAGATAAAGCTGAACAAACAATAACTACAAACAGTAGTCGAAGCGATGGATACTTTATTACTAACATTTGTTAAAATAAAATTCTGCTAAACTACGCGCCAATAAACTCTTATATAAACAAACATCTCAGGAACTTTCATTGATCACAGCCAAAAACAAACGCCATGTTTTCTTGGAAAACCATTCACTTTAAACGCCAAAAAAGTTAAAACAACCACCGATGGCAAACGTCGTTTCTTGGAGATTCAGTATTGTTCTCCATGAAGTTTCACTTAATGGATTCTTAGGTGAGGGGGATAACTCAATAAGATTTTGCTGAATGAGATGGACAAATCTTCAAGAAAAATAGACTGATGACAATGATATATCATTTTTGGTGCTTTGTTTTTTAGGAAGGTTTGGATGAGAAGAAGAGACCTATGCCAGTGTAAATGCTATTTTGGACTCCATGATTAAATGATGAAGAGTGAGATGAGCATGAAGATGATGGCGAAATACCATCGAAGCATAAAACCCACTCACAATCATACCCCAATAGTAGCATCCACAAAAACGACATCGATCTATGTCTCCAACATCCACAAAACTACTTCAACAATCAACAACAAAAGATCACACCAAAAATCAAAATGCCATATTTTGTTGGATGATCAGCTTTGTCTAGAGCAGGCCGTTTCAGATATGTAGGAAAATCGGCACCTATCTAAGGAATTCAAAGGTTCAGGGGAGAAAAACTTCAGGAAGAAGAGACTAATGGCAGTGAACATTTGGACGAGAAATTGGATTAGCATTTCAATTTTTTTTTCTTTTCTTTTTTTGGTGTCATTTTCTGTGGTTTGTTATCTAACTTTCAGCTAATAAAATACATTATTTCTCTAATTACTTATAAAATACCAAAATGCAACAAACGCCAAACACCAAAACTATAATAAAATTCCTTTAATCACGTATTATTAAAAACTCCAAATAATTACTGAAATGTATAAAACAAGGTGCAAGAGAATAGAACAAAATGGTGCCTTACAAAAGTTTAATTTTTCCATCTTTATCTATAAAGCGCCATTAAAAACAAAACGCAAACTTAAAAGATGGATGTGTTACAGCCTTAGCAGATAAAGCTGAACAAACAATAACCACAAACAGTAACTGAAATGACGGAAACTTTATTATTAACATTTATTATATTAAAAACCAAACCATGGCAATTGAATTTTGTATATTTTCAAAAACCCATAATTATCTGTCATATTATAGGTTTGCATCCTACATCACACGACAAGAGATACAAAAATACAAATATAAAAATAAAATTACTATTGTTTTATAGCGTCACATGTATCTACCTCGCGCCAAAAAAAGGTAATTATATAGGTAGAACAGGTAAACAAACTTAACACTTTACAAATTGTCTAAACACCTCACAAATTGTTTAAAGCGCCATACAACATAATACAAAAATGTCTCATGTTATTGCAAGGAGGTTTGAGAGGTCGGAGAGACGTTTCGTCCTAAAGTTCTCTGACATGAGAAGGGTGAAGGTCAAAACCATCAAGGCAATACTTAGTATGGATGAAGCCATTCAGAGGGATATTCTGGCCCTTGGGGTTCCAAGGGCCAACGATTGTGAAAGGACTCAAATGGTAATAAGAAGATTGAAAAGAAAATTTCCAGCAGATGATGATGATGATGATAACATTACTGATCTACCAACAGTTACCAGTTGGAGTTTGGATGAACCATCAAGAATGGTAAAAGTTACTTTTCAACACGGGGTGATTATTCATTGAGGATGAACGAAGTGCTAAACACAGATAAACTACACCTTCTTGAACAACTCTGTGATTTAGCACCTTTGAACGATGCAACATCTAGGGTTGTGATGATATTTAAATATAGGATGCGAAAAAGGCGAAACGAGCTATGGCAATATATGCCAATGAAATAGATAATGATGACGAGTCTGAAGAAAGTGATGACCAAAGCGATGGGTACATCTCTGATGTAATACCATTTATAGAAGACTATTAGGTTACTTTGATTTCGTCTTAGTTGTAATGTTTTGAATTATTAAGGAAATATAATGAATTTAGGAACTCTAAGAATGCCAAGCTATTTACCTTTACAAGATATAAGAGATTAATTCAATTGGACAGATCTACAAATGAAGTGGCTGCTAAAAGGGAAGAAGGTGAAAACGCCATAATGAACAAACCATTAGTTTAATGATAAACAATAAGAATAATAGATTTACTGTAACCCTAAATCATTTTAATGAAAACACCATAATTCAGATATGCGTAACAAGGTGTAAAACGCCATTGGTAAGTTCTAAATAATGAAAACGCCGAATATTGATTCTAATTTGAAGGATATAACGACTTTTTCAAAAAATTGCTTTGAAAATAAATGCCAAAGAAACAAGAATAAAGAAAAACATGTGATATCTGATGGACTTTTGTTTAAAATGAATTATAACGGCATCTATTTTGAACAATGACAATCATACCCCGCATATCATTTAGCGCCCCCTTGACACGTGTTCGACCAGGATCCATTCTCACCGTTTTCACACTTCCAATCGTTTTTTCTTATCCCATTTCTTAAATTACATATGGCATTTTGAAAGTAACACTTTTAGAAATCACAAATTGATCCCTTCAAAGGGTGTAAGAGTCGTACCTTCAACCCGTAAATAACCCACACCATCACTCAATCACGCTACACTACCTCATCTCATATATTTTGACCCACAAGAACCCAAATCAACTTGTGACGGTGTTCCCATGAATTCCACAACCCTCATATGGTACTACTACCCACTCCCACAACTACTAAATTTATTTATAAACCTTTTGTTTTACATTTTTTTTTGTACGTAAATGGTTTAAAAGCTACAATTTAACGAGTGTTGTCATTTTCATATTTTTGTTTGACTAGTCTATGTTAACATATATCTGCGCAAATCAAATATTGCAAAGTAATTCTACTTTTTAAGAGTTAGTTACGTTTTTTGTCAATGTGGTTTGTTGAAAATTACCATTACGGGCCATTAGTTTAAAAATTTGTGAAAACAATCCATGTACTTTCACTTTGTAACGATTACAGTCCACCCTGTTAACCCCATTCAATTATTTTGTTAGTTCTATCTGTAATGACCATAATGCCTCTGTTATAAAGTTAAAACATAAATAAAGGGCTAAATTATTAAACCATGAAAGTGAGGGGCTAAAATGTTAAAATGTTATTGAACTCCAATACTTAATCTCTATATTTCCCTATAGAACCACTCAACAAACCACTACCACCACCAGACCATACAACCCCCACCACCTACATCTACCCGTTAGCACCCACCTCCCCATGCCACCCACCTTTGCCACACACCACCACTATCCTTGTCACACAACCACCTAGCAGCGCTGCCACCTCCACCACCATACCCGTCACACCACTGCCATAATCTCACCCGAAATACCCCATTTTCGTTTACATATTGAAGTTAACAGATTAGGTGTTTTTTGTTTAGATATTATTGATTTTAACTCTTTAGAGAGTGCCCATCACGTGTTCGATCATACGTCTAAGAGAAAAATTTAAACCACTCACATTTTAGTAATAATGCAAGGTCAGAGTTATCGAGCCATTTGTTATAGGATCCATGTCACACCCCGACCCGCAGCGGAAATAAAAGTCGGAGCATGATTGGGTTATCACCAAAGCTCATGATATTTACTAACAAGTTTCATATTTATTAAATTTGAATTAAAACTTCAAATATTCAAACCCAAGAATTCATACAAGCACAAAACCAAAATATTGTTCAATACGTAATAACTTTATTTAATCTTCTAAGGCCATTCTTATGTGTTTCTTTCTTCAGCTTGTTCACCTGTATCATGCGTAAAAAACTAAAGATTTGGATCAACAAAAGTTGGCGAGTGAACTTAGTAAAACATTTAAACAGTTGAATTACATTTGTTGTTAAAATAAAAATTGTGCATAAACCATACGTGAGCAGATGTATAGATATAACCAATCACAAACCACATTATATCCACAATGAACACATGACATGATGAATGATGTACTTGAGATCAAGGCTCAATCAAACGGAGCCGATCTAATGAGGCACCTGATGCTCAACCCGTATCCCATGAGGAACTGATGGGCCTAATGAAATGGTTGTACTGAAATGATAAAATGTCACCACACATAATCACACAACAACTATACACATTTGATCACGAGATGATGTTAGCACAAGTGTTTAAATGTTGATACAGTTTTGTGTATGTCGCTTGTTCTTAATTACAGTTGTAATTGTACGGTCTTTCCTCAAGTGTCTGCATAGGTTTGGTCGTGTCGAATAGATCGAGATATCCTTCTATCTTGATCTAGTATGACATCTTAGCTTGTCTGTGTTAATCAGTTGCATATGTGCATACTGATAAGTGTTGTGTACGTCAAGTCTACACACGTTCTCCAGTAATAAGGATTCTGTGCGAATCAAAAGATTTCATACGAAACACAGATTTCGTACGAATGAAGGAGTATTTCGTACGAATCAAGCATTTTATACGAAACAGTTGTTCCGCACCAATTCTGGAGCTGTGTCTCGTGTGTAATAGTGTGTTCCATATGTCTGGCAACGTGTTTTCGTACGAGTGACCAGCTTGGACATTATAAAAGCAGACATGCACTTCTCAGTGAGGGTTAGCCCTTTGGTCCAGAAGTTAATAGAACGAGCTAGCAAACTGATCCTTTGTGTGGGATATCTAAGTTAGCATTTCTGGTGAAGATGAAGACACAAGAACACAACAAGTTTGTTTGAGTCATACGAGCATTATGTGTATATGTTTGTACTTGTTCTCAATCATTAATCAAGATAGTGAATCTTTGGTTACCTCGTGTTCTTTACTTTGCTTTGGTTGCATACACACTTGGATTCCGCACTTGTGTGTGTGTTATATGAACAAGGAATAGGTTTGATATCCGCAGGTGGACCTACAAGTGGTATTAGAGCTTTGGCTCTTTCCTTGTTCAAAATCGGGCTTAGTTGTGTCTGAGCTAGTTTGAAGATTTCTGAAGTATTCTTGAATCTCCACCAGAAAACATAAGTTTTGGATAGTTAACTAACTTAAAACTTTGTTAAAATCTGCTGCATGCAGAAAATTTTATGGTAAAATTTTTCTGAAGAACACCCTTGAAGAAGAAATCTGCAAAAATTTGAATCTGAGGGTTGACATTTTCTGACTCGGATCTAGACTTGGACTGTTGACTGATATAACTGTTAAAATTTGTGTTTTAACTAAAAGTGGGTAAGACAACGGGTATTTTCGAAAAAGCAGGTCTACACAAGAAAGGAAATTTCTCACCAAACCATCTCTGAAAAGATTCCTCTGAAAAACGCTGAACAAAACAGTTTGTGCAACTGAAAAGATTCGTGCGAATCATCTAACCCGCACGAAACAACTGTCTCGCACAAAACATCATTGTTTCGCACGAAACAGTTATTGTTTGTTTTTCTTGTTTTTCAAAGCTTTGTGATTTTAAGAATTTGTCATATTTTCAGAACCTGTGAAATTTTAAAAGGTAATTATAATTTTGAAATTTTAAACCTTTAAATTTTCATAAAACAAGAAAATATAATGAGTTCTAACCCGTGGGATTGGAGTTGTTCAAGCTCAAATCAGGAGTCTTCGCAAAGCTCCGCAACATCATGGGTAAAATCTTTGATGCCTCAACATACGACTATGATCTCTCCAAATCAGTGGGCATGTGTTGCAAATCAGAATCGAAGCATCCAAACTCTGTTAATGAGCGAAAGTGAAACAGGGAGTAATAACCGACCGCCGAAGTTAAATCACATGAACGATTATCCTTCATGGAAAAGTCGTTTTCATACGTATGTTCTCGGTCAAAACACGGAATTGTGGACGTGTTTCACTACCCCTATAATGAAGCACTTGAAGAAGCTGGATCAAATCTAACCTCATTGGCCAATCTATTCGAAAGTGACAAGAAAGCTTACGATCTAGAGAAAAAGGCATTTGCTATCCTCACACAAGCTCTGCACAAAGACATTTATCATTCGTTTGTGTATTGTACTACAACAAAAAATTTGTGGGACACTTTGGAAGCAAGAGGTGAAGGTAACGCTGCTACCAGGAAGATTCAGCATGATCTGCTCAAGAAAGAGTTTTAAGGTTTCATGTTCATGGAGAACGAAACCTTGAATGATATAACCACTCGGTTTTATCATCTTCTCAGCGAAATGTACTCGTATAAAGTGTTAGCAGCACCACAAGAAATTGTGATGCGATTTGCTGATGCTTTACCACCAAAATGGGGTCAATTTATTAATCTTTTAAAACATACAGGTGTTTTGGACTCAATTAGTATTCATGAATTTGTGCAGAAACTAGAGAACAAGAATGAAGAAGAACTCCGGAAGGCACAACGAGTCTCTGCTCCACAAAACCCTGAGATGTATTTTGGAGGTATTAATGCAGGTACAAGCTCAAGTCAGCAACCGAAGCTGCAAACCGCATTTGTGTCAAACGTGAACCCTTTCCTACCCCAACCAGTTCAATCAAGTCAGTCTACAGGTTCGAGTAATCAAGCCTATGGACATGCTTTTGATCCGAAAGCCTTCCTTCCACAGCCAAGGTATTTAGCGCATAAAGCTCCACAACAAGCTCCTCAACAAGCTTTCTATGGAAGCAACAGTCAATCTGCAAATCCCAACACTGTCAAACTTGACATGTCAAATCTCTCCAAAATCAACGTAGAAGTTGCACAGGAACATGCGGAACTTCTAAATACCATGGTCAGTGCGTATTGTGGTTTAGTTGCAGGTCAAATAAGGAACATCAATTTGACAAACGAAGACTATGAACAATTGACCGAGATGAAATGGAGCTGATGGACATCAAGTGGGCATTTGCAAGTGCTATGAGAAGAGCGAAGGATTATATGAGAATAACGGGTAGAACCAGTTTGGAAAGCAAGAAGGATACAAAATACGGCTTTGACAAAACCGCTGTCACTTGCTTCAACTGCAGAGAAAGAGGTCACTTCAAGCGGGAATGCACAAGACCCAGCAAGGAAGGAAATCACAACCCCTTTCGTAATCAGTCTCAACCATCCAACACAGCACAGTACAACAATGAAACAAGAATAGTAACTGTTGGCAACTCTAACAATACCAATCAATCAGGACCTTCAAACACGCACAGAGCTTTGGTAGTTCAGTCTGATGAAGGATGCATTGGTCAGTACAGTTGGGAACTGAGAATAACGGAAGAACTGCATGTTGCGCGAAGATCGTGGATCAAATCAAGCATGAACACAACATCAACACTCCAAATAGTGATAATACATCTAGGGATTCTGGTAGTTTTGATGATGAATGTTCAAGTTCAGATGGTTACGAATCTAATTCTGATATGAAGAAAGGAAGTGAAGCTGAGGTTGAAAAGTTGTTGAGTGAAGCTGAGTTGTTAAAATCTGAAAAGGTAGGTATGACGAGGAATGCAGAAGCTACGGTGAAAGAGACAGAGACACTCTCTACAGATGGTTTAGCTTTTCCTCATCACACTGTGTTTATGGCAAATGTTGAAGGTTCTTCAAAACAGGTAAATTCTGAACCTCCTACTATTTACAATGACTGTGATGAATTGAAAATAAAGTATGAAACCGTCAACAGTCATAATCAAAATTTAGTTCTTGAACTATCAAAACGCAAAGAGGCGAATTTGGCGCTAACTAGAAATGAAAAAGAATTCAAATCTACAATAGAAACCCTTAAGGAAAGTGTTTCTGAATTGACAAAAAATAGTTTTGAATAAACAGACAGGAATTAATAACTACATTAATCTCCTAGAAGAAACAAAGAAAGAGTTAGCCATCGCCAAATGCGAATGTGATTCGATCAAACGCAAATTGGAAAGTTATTCTAACTCCCAATATGTGCTTGATCATATTATTGAAGTTCAAAAACTAAAGGGAGATGCTCAATGCATAGGATATAAGTCGTGTCCACCCCCAATGAAACACAACTATACCAAAATGCCTGATGAAGAAGAGATGCCTCGTTTTGAACCCTCTGTACCTTTGAATCCTGAGGAATTTGCAGCAGGGTTAGGGTTCAAACTAGGCAATTCCTCTCAAGAACCAAGCAAGCCAGAAAGTTCATCGTCTGATGAAGAAGAGGGTGATACATCAGATAATGAATCAAGAAATGATGAGCAGGATCAGCCTCTTGATGAAAGGAAAAGAGTACAATCTTCTGCTACTCCTAGTACTCAATCTGTTGAGAATCAAGAGACCGTTCCTAAGAAATCTGTCAAGACACAAGTGTCGACAGATGAAGCAGATAATGTGTTGTATACTTTGGTCGGAGATAAGAAAATCTATTCAAACAAAGATTTTCCAATTAAAAACGTAAATCCAATCTCTATAGATCAGGTTTTTGAAAAGTCAACAACCAAACCTTTAGAGAAGAAAAAGTCCACCAAACCACAATCATTATCCGCTTCAACAGAAAAAACAATGGAAGCGAGTTGAAAAGTCTACAGTTTCTCAACCGAAGGTTGAAGCAAAAGGCTCTCGTTACCAGAAAAAGGCTAAAATTGTTAAATTTGTGAGTTCTAAAGGTACCGGTAAAGTCGAAACTTTTCAAGGAAAATTTAATGTTGATTTTGTAAAGAAAGTTAAGATTTTGAAAAGAAACAGTCAAAACAATTACACCCAACACACTGATGGATGTAATGAACCTAGTACCTCAAGACCCACAAGTTCAACATCAAGCCGAGAAACACGATCTACTAGTTTTGTTGAGAGGAGAACATGTTTCAAATGTGGAGAATTTGGCCACATTATAAAGGATTGTCAAAATCCAGCCAAATCAAGATGTATAGAGAAAACCCCTCATGAACCAACTTGCAAACGTAAATATGTTTCTCCGACACAAGATAAACGAGTTATTAAAGATCAAAAAGAGAAACAAAAACGTAAACAAGTAAAAGCAATTGAGAAAGCTTTAGAATCGGATTCTTCAAATAAGGATCAAAGATCTTCAAAGTCAACAAAACCAAACACTGTTAAAACTGTAAATAATAGTAAATCTGGTAATAAACAAGGATCTTGGAAACAGAAGACCGGTAATGGTTCAAAAGGAGTTTCTCAGTTTGTTAATAATCAAGAAATTGAGATTACATTTCTCGATGATAAGGGACGACCCAAGACCACTAAGGCTTGGATCCCATCTCAAACTAATCTTGTTTGTGCAATGTGCAGGATGTTCTAGGAGGAACTGTAAACAGTCATTGGATTGTTGACAGTGGAGCATCAAGGCACATGACGGGCGACTTGCGGCTCCTATATGATGTGAAAAGCATAAGGAGTAGTTATGTTGCTTTTGCTGGTGACAAAGGTGGATACATCACTGGAGAAGGAATGGTCTCCAATGGTGTTGTGAGCTTCGACAAGATCAATTATGTGCGGCAAATTGATCACAATCTTCTTAGCGTCTCTTAAATCTGCGACAAGAAGTTCACGGTACATTTTGATATGCCGGATGTTATGTGCTGAAGCCTGGATTCAAGATCCCCAAGGAATGGATTCTCCTGTCGGCTCCAAGAATTAATGATTTGTATATTCTTGATATGAGCCAAGCTATTACAACATCTGCACAAGTCACATGTTTTGTCTCTAAAGCCACCGAGAAGGAATCAATCTCCTGGCACAGACGTATGGGACACATTCACCTGAGGAAAATGAACTATTTGGTGAAGAACAATCTAGTGAATGGTGTACCAGTGAAGAATTTTCATCTTCAAGACGTTTGTGTATCATGCTAGAAAAGGAAGCAAGCGAGAAAATCCATCCCGTGAAGAAGATCAACACTGTGAATATGTCACTGGAACGTCTTCATATGGACCTCTTTGGACCTATGAAACACAAGACAACCTTTGGTGATTCTTATTGTCTGGTAGTTACTGATGACTATTCCATATTTTCATGGGTAAACATGTTGGCACACAAGAGTGAAGTTCCTACTATCCTCAAGAATCTCCTGACTCTGTTAGAAAATCTGTATAATCTAAAGGTAAGGAGAATCAGAAGCGACAATGGCACGGAATTCAAGAACAGGTTATGGATGAGTACTATTCCTCAAAGGGTATTCTTCATGAGTACAGTTCTTGATACACTCCACAACAAAATGGTGTCGCTGAGAGGAAAAATCGAACTCTTATTGAAATTGCAAGAACCATGTTAGTAGAATCAGAACTTCCTGTTCAATTTTGGGGAGAAGCTGTTGCTACTGCACGCTATACGATGAATAGAGTTCTAACGGTGAAGAGACATGGAAAGACATGCTTTGAATTATTACATAAAAGGAAACCGGATATTTCTTTCTTAGAATCTTTTGGAGCTCCATGCACTATGATCGACCCACATGGAAAGTTTGGTCCAAGGCTATCGAAGGTTTCTTTCTTGGATATGCTACTCCAAATTTCCGGGTGTGGAATTTATCTTCGAAGAAGATTGAAGAATGGGGTGAAGTCAAGGTTCAGAGATATACAGAAGCTACAAGAGCTCTGGGTGCTCCTTGGATGTTTGACTATGATGGGCTATTTGACTCCTTTAATCTGAAAACTTTATGATGCAACAGCTGCTGCTCAGATGTTATTGGAAAGTGATACAGCAGTGGACTCTTCATTAGTTCGACCAATTATTTTTAACCCTCAAGTATCGACTTTGGTTAACAATCTTGTTCAAAATGAGGAATTCGAAGACGCTGCGGATTATAATGTTTCATCAGAAGAAGATGAGTTTCATGATGCAAATGAAGCTGCCTCTGGTGCTGTTCCTGGATTTTCAAATGATACGTAAAATATTCAACTTCAAGGAACGACTGAAGGTCAAACATCTACAAAGTCATCAAATCCAGCTCTCGATTTAACTGTTGATCTGAATATCAACAATTTGGGTATAAATTCTCGAGTTCCTGGTGTGCCAGAAACTCGAATTCATAATATCCATCCTCAGCAGAATATTTTTGGAGATGTCCAGAGTGGTGTGCAGACTCGTAATCAGCTTCGAAACAACCAGAATGTTGGATTGTATTCGGAAATCAGGGAATCTTGTGGTCTGAATGATTGGTCTTTTGCCTGCTATGTGTGCCAAGTAGAACAAAAATCTTGGAAGGAGGCAATGAAAGAAGACTCTTGGGTTGAAGCCATGTAGGAAGAACTTCAGCAATTTCAGAAGTTAGGCATCTGGAAATTGGTTGACAGGCCTGACAGCTACAAGAAGATTGGTACACGATGGGTGTACAAGTGCAAGAAGGATGACCGAGGTGTTGTTGTGAGAAACAAAGCGCGATTGGCTGTTCAAGGTTTTAATCAGGTCGAAGGCATTGATTACAATGAAGTTTATGCACCGGTTGCACGACTTGAGGCCATAAGAATCTTTTTGGCTTATGCGTCCTTCAAGAAGTTCACCGTTTATCAAATGGATGTGAAGAGTGCATTTCTTCATGGTGTGGTAGAAGAGGAAGTATATGTTGAGCAACCGCAAGGTTTTGAAGATTCTCTCCATCCTGACAAGGAATGGCTTCTCAACAAGGCGTTATATGATCTTCATCAAGCTCCGAGGGCTTGGTATGAAACGTTGTCTACTTATCTGTTGAAAAATGGTTTTCGACGTGGCCTGATCGACTGTACTCTCTTCATCAAGGAACAGGACAAGGACTTGCTGCTAGTACAGGTTTATGTTGATGATATTATATTTGGGTCTACTAACACTCGAATGTGCAAAGAATTCAAACAGGTTATGCAGGAGAAGTTCGAGATGAGCGCAATGGGAGAAATGACTTTCTTTTTAGGTTTGCAGGTTCAGCAATCAAAGGAAGGGATTATTATCCATCAAACCAAGTACGTCGGAGATATTCTCAAACGATTTCAGATGGACGACTCAAAGCCTTTGGGAACTCCATTAGCTCAAAATCAAGGGATTACTCCAGACGGAATGGGTGAATATGTAGAACCATCTCTCTACCGTGCTATGATCGGCTCTCTCATGTATCTTACTGCTTCAAGACCCGACATAATGTACCCAACATGCCTTGTGGTGCGCTATCAGTCTAGTCCGAAGGTTTCTCATTTGATGGCTGTCAAAAGGATCTTTTGTTATTTGAAGGGACGCCCTGACACTGGTCTATGGTACCCTAAGGATGATAACTTTGATCTGACAGCATTCAGTGATTTTGATCATGGCGGCTGTAAAATCGATGCAAAGTCAACAACAGCAGGATGTCAGTTCTTGGGAAATCGCTTAGTCACGTGGCAATGCAAAAAAAGCAGACTTGTGTAGTTACATCAACATGTGAGGCTGAGTATATATCAGCTTCTAGTGCTGCTCTCAAGTTCTATGGATTCAACAGCAAATGCGTGACTACGGTTTTGAATTTCTTACTACTCCTATTTTTGTTGATAATGAAGCTGCTTTACAGATCACTCGGAATCCTTTACAGCATTCAAAAACAAAACACATTGAGATTAAGTATCATTTCATACGAGATTGTTATGAAAAGAGACTTATCGATGTTGTTAAAATCCACACTGATCACCAATGTGCCAACCTTTTTACTAAAGCCTTTGATAAATCACATTTTGATGATCTGATTTTGGTCAATGGCATCAAGGTGAAGCCCGAGTAACTCAACCAAGGCTAACTATTTTTGTATATTCTTTTCAAAAAAAATCTAAAACTACAAAAAGATTTTCAATTTTATATTTTAGGAGGAGTAAGTTTAAGAAAATACAAAAAAATGTCTTTTATTTACCTTCTTTGTTTAAGGGGGAGAAAAGTCAGAAAAATACAAAAACAATAGAAAAATAAAAAAATGAGTTTCTTGGATAAGTTGAAGATGATGAAATTCACCGGTAAATCTGTCAGAAATGGTTAAAAGCATAGAAAGAAGATTGATAAGTAGCTTTACTTATGATGTATCGGTAGGCTCACAATCAGACTAAAATGTGCAGGTTGATATAAACTTAACAGACAGAACGCCAGGTGGGAACCATTCATTGGCATATGGTCTTGGTATCGAAATTTTGTTTGATAGAGTGCCGAGGATCTAAGATATACGGTCTTTATGCTGGCTTATCATCTGGGTATCATGGTTGAATCTTTTGCCGAAAAATAACGGTGGCGCAAGTCTAGAACTTCCATGATATCATACATACGTGTACATACTGTCACACCCCGACCCGTAGCGGAATAAGAGTCGGGGCATAATTGGGTTATCACCAAAGCTCATGATGTTTACTAAAATGTTTCATATTTATTAAATTCAAATTACAACTTAAATAGTCAAATTAAATCCATACAATTACAAGGAAAATGAAACTAAGTAATACAATCTAAAGCTTAAACTGAATTATTCTTCTAAGCCTTCCTATGTGTTTCTTGCCTCAACTGGATCACCTGTATCATGTGTAAAACGGGGAATATTTGGGTCAACAAAAGTTGGCGAGTGAACCTTGTTAAAACATTATTATTGATTCCTTGTTGTATTTAGTATTGAAAAATTGTGCAATAATCACATGTGAGCAAATGTATGTATATAACAAAACACAAACCACATTGGATGAGTATATGATGTGAATGATGATGACTGTGAGATCAAGGCTCAATCAAACGGAGCCGATCGTATGACATGAATGTATGTGAGATCAAGGCTCAATCAAATAGAGCCGATCGGATGAGGCACCTGTACTCAACCCGTATCCCACGGGGAGCTGATGGGCCTAATGAAATGCTTGCACTGAAAATGATAAATCCAAACTAAACATAATTCACACAACAATTTGTACACATTTGATACACATTAGATCACAGATATGATGAACGCACAAGTGTTTATATTTATATAATAACAGAATTGTACGACACATGATACACCCCAAAACGTGATTAAAACAGGGAATTTGTAGAGATTCACTCACATTGGTGCGTTCTTTTGATGACGTTGGATGCGCACGAGTTTTGGGATTTGATCGACGAGAAAAACTAACCTAAATAATAACGAAGTGGTTCGGTAAATAAATAGATTTTAATTCATAATCTTAATATGGTTTTTAGATTCATTTTTGTGAGTTTAAAGACGTTTTCTAACTTTAAAAATATTATTTTTAAGTATTTTTAATTGATTTTCAAATTAAATAAATAAATAAAAAAAGAAATAAAAATTTTGACTTTTTTTATCGTTGACCGGACCGTTGACCGTTGACCGTTGACCGGTCGGACTGTGGTTAAGTGTGCGCTGAGTGAGGTTCGAACCCGAGACCTCTCGTACGTGTGCACGCAGCTCTACCAATTGAGCTACGTGTCTAACCCGAAATATTCTCTGTTTTAATTATATATATATACTAATTAATTGTTATTTTTATTGGGTTAATATTAAAATGATTTAAAATGACCGAACCGCTTGCAGGGACACGGAGTTGAACTCGGGTCCTTCGGTTCATATGCGCACAGCCCAACCAGTTGGGCTGTGTGTCTAATCTGTTTATCTTACGGATTATATTCCTCTTATAAACATACTATGACTTGTTCTGATTCAGTTCTAAAAATATTGATTTTATTTCTGAAAATCGGTACGTTGTATGATTCGAACTCGTGACGTGCGTTTATGTTTGCACACAGTCCACCGCTGGACTGTGTGTCTAACCCGTTAATCATTCAGTTTTAATTATACTTATACACATTTCGACTTCATCTTCTTCATTTATAAAGACACAGAACGAAGGTGACCGACTGTTCTTGTTTAAATCGGTCATCTATCATATAATTGATTGAATTAAAATGGATAGAGAGGGTTACGGAATCGAATGTACCGATCAGAATGTTTTCTTCAGAATTTCGGCAAGAGTCGTCGGCTCTGATTTGTGACTTCCGTCTGAGTGAATCAATTAACAGTTTTGATCAACGAGTTGTGAAATTAGGTTACTAAACAAGGGATATCAGGCGGTTTAGATGATTGTACCGATTCACAGCGAGACTTCGGAATTTCCAGTGATTTTCCGACGAGTGCAGAAATTCCCGGCAACGTTGTCTGAGTCGGATTCTGGTTGAACGATTTATGTTATTACTTGTCTAATAATGGATTGAAAACGAAAGAGTCGAGAAATTTACCGATTTGGTGTAAGTCTCTGTTTTCCGGCGAAAGTCCGGCGAACGCAGAATATCTCCGGCGAGTGCTAAAGCTTGAGAAATTGTGCGATTTTGAGCGAAATTACCAGAGGTTTGGGTGAGTATTTATAGAGAAGAAACAGAATGTACTGAGTCCGAATTTGGTCTTGATTCGTGGTCAATGTTTCTCCAGCGGTTACGACTGGTATTGAGGGATTAGACATCGGTTATAACTGATGTCGAAGTTATTTCACGCGTTCAGTCAAAGAAAAACGGTCATGATTTGCGAAATCGTTGGTATTTCCGGCGACTGCGGATTGGGTGCGCTGATCGCAGGATTTGATTTCGAGTTTTATTTTAAGTATTAATTGTTTCAGTATATACACAAAAGATTCATGTGGCGGAGTGGTGTAGTGTTTGTTTGTTGGACTTGCTGACCCGGGTTCGAAACCCGGCAGCTTCCTTTAATTTATTTCTTCACTTGTTTTTACTATTTATTAATTATAGTTTTTAAATTCTAAAATGTTTATTAATTATGTATTGTTTAAAATTAAAATGGACAATATATACGCAACGAAAATTATAACTGACTATTCGATTAATAAACGAAGCAGGTTTTGGAAACCCGTTTTTCGACAGATGTTACAGTATCCCCTACTTTTAGAAATTTCGTCCCGAAATTTAAGTAGTAGTGGTAACAGGAAAAAGGTGCGGGTTTTTCTCGCGCATTGAGTCTTCACGTTCCCAAGTAAACTCAGGTCCTCTTTTCGACTCCCAGCGTACCCTGACAATTGGAATACGACTTCGTCTTAAATGCTTTTCTCCGAAGTCCATAATTTCTACTGGTCTTTCAATGAAGTGCATAGATTCATCGATCTGAATATCTTCTAGGGGAATATGGAGGTTTTCATCGGCGAGGCACTTCTTTAAGTTTGATACGTGGAATGTGGGATGAATTCTGTTGAGTTCTTCTGGTAGGTCAAGCTTGTATGCTACAGGTCCTACTCTTTCGAGTATCTTGAAAGGTCCTACGTAGCGTGGTGCTAGCTTGCCCTTCTGGCCAAAACGAACTACTCCCTTCCACGGTGATACTTTTAAAAGTACTTGATCACCAATGTTAAACTCCAAGGGCTTTCGTCGTTTGTCTGCATAACTCTTTTGACGACTTTGTGCCGCTAGAAGATTGTTTCAAATTTGATGGATCTTATCTGTTGTTTCTTGAATTAATTCTGGACCGGTGATTTGTGCTTCCCCAATTTCGTGCCAACATACAGGAGATCGGCACTTACGACCATATAAAGCTTCGAAAGGAGCCATGTCGATACTTGAGTGATAACTATTGTTGTACGAAAATTCAACTAATGGTAGATGAGAGTCCCAATTTCCCTTGAAGTCTATGACACATGCTCGAAGCATGTCTTCAAGAGTTTGGATGGTGCGTTCAGATTGTCCATCAGTTTGAGGATGAAAAGCGGTACTGAGGTCTAATCGTGTACCCAAGGCAGTTTGTACGGCTCTCCATGTTCGTGAAGTGAAACGACCATCACGGTCTGAAATGATGCTTAAAGGTACACCATGACGGCTTACGATCTCACTGATGTAGATACGAGCAAACTTCTCGTTCTTGAAGTCCTCGCGAATCGGAATGAAGTGAGCTGATTTTGTAAGACGATCAATGATTACCCATATGGTGTCATACCCACTGGAGGTGCGAGGTAAACCGGTAATGAAATCCATGGTTATGTTTTCCCACTTCCACACAGGTATTTCGGATTGGACCAGAAGTCCTGAAGGTCTTTGATGTTCAGCTTTTACTTTGGAACAGGTAAGGCACTTGGAAACAAAAACAGCAATATCCTTTTTCATGCCAGGCCACCAGTAGGTGTATCGAAGGTCTTGATACATCTTGTCGGCTCCCGGGTGTATAGAGTACCCTGTTTTGTGCGCCTCATTCATAAGGAAATCACGAAGGTTATTGCGATCGGGAATCCATATGCGATTTAGATAGTACAGAATACCGTCAGATTTGGTTTCGATTTTAAGTTCCGCTCCACAAGACAGCTCATCGCGCACGTTGTTTTCTGTTACAGAAACATGTTGAGCTTCTCGGATTCGATCTTTGATGTCAGTTATGATTTGCGAACATAGAAGATGAATGGAGTTCGCATAACCCTTTCGACTGAGCGCATCGGCCACCACGTTTGCCTTGCTAGGATGATACTGAATTTCACAGTCGTAGTCGTTAAGCAGTTCGACCCATCTTCGTTGCCTCATATTCAACTCCTTTTGGTTAAAGATATGTTGGAGGCTCTTGTGGTCAGTGTATATTTCACACTTGGTACCGTAGAGGTAATGTCTCCATATCTTAAGAGCGAACACAACGGCTCCAAGTTCCAGGTCGTGGGTGGTGTAGTTCTTCTCATGAACTTTGAGTTGCCTAGAAGCATAGGCTATCACTTTTCCTCTTTGCATTAATACACAGCCTAGCCCTTGCCCTGATGCGTCGCAATATACTACAAAGTCATCGCAACCTTCAGGAAGTGTGAGGATAGGTGCGTCACAAAGCTTTTGCTTAAGGGTTTGGAAGGCTACTTCTTGTTTAGGTCCCCATATGAAGGGTTTTCCTTTATGAGTCAAAGCCGTGAGTGGTACAACAATACGGGAGAAATTGGCAATGAAGCGGCGATAGTAACCAGCCAAACCAAGGAATGATCTTACTTCGGTAGGGGTACGTGGCGCTTGCCATTCCTGTACTGCCTTGATTTTCGAAGGATCGACATGTATTCCCTTGTCATTAACGACATGTCCAAGGAATTGTACTTCTCTTAACCAGAATTCGCATTTTGAGAACTTAGCGTAGAGCTTTTCGGTCCTTAAGAGTGTAAGGATGAGTCGAAGGTGTCGCTCGTGATCGGATTTAGACTTGGAGTAGATAAGAATATCATCGATGAAGACTATGACAAAACGGTCAAGGTAGGGTTTGCATACCCTATTCATTAGATCCATGAAGACAGCTGGGGCGTTGGTTAAACCAAATGGCATGACCATGAATTCGTAATGACCATAACAAGTTCGGAAGGCGGTCTTTGGGACGTCTCTTCATGTACTCTGAGTTGATGATAACCAGAACGAAGGTCGATTTTTGAAAAACAGGTGGCGCCTTGAAGTTGGTGTAGGAGGTCATCGATGCGAGGTAATGGGTAGTGATTCTTAACCGTTAACTTGTTGAGTTCTCTGTAGTCGATACACATGCGAAACGTTCCATCTTTCTTCTTCACGAAAAGAACAGGTGCACCCCAAGGCGATGAGCTAGGACGTATGAATCCTTTGTCAGTCAGCTCTTGCAGTTGACTGGCGAGCTCTTGCATTTCGGATGGGGCTAACCTATAAGGAGATTTTGCGACTGGTGTAGCGCCAGGTATAAGATCAATGCGGAATTCGACTTCTCTCAAGGGAGGAAGTCCTGAGATGTCGTCGGGAAAGACTTGTGGGAATTCTTTCACTACATGTATATCTTCGAGTTTCTTCTCCTTGTTTCCCTTTTTGACGACGTGAGTTAGGAATGCGACATAGGCTTGAAGGCAGGACATCAATTTGAGTCCTTTCGAAGGGGTTTCTCTGAAGATTCGTAGGGTCTGACCGTCTGCAAGAGGAATGCGAATGAACTTTTCGCGGCATACAACTTCAGCGTGATGTTGGCTGAGCCAGTCCATACCGATTATAATGTCAAAACTTCCCAACTTCATAGGAATGAGGTCAACTGGAAAGTCGTGATCGTTTAGAGTGAGGGTACAACCTCGTATAATAGAATTTAATGAAACGGGCTTTCCGTCAGCAACTTCCACCGTTAGAAATTCCATGAGATTATCACGAGTTTGGTTGAGGATAGGTTCAAATTCTAAGGACACAAAACTCTTATCCGCGCCAGTATTGAATAACATGGATGCATAACTACCATTGACGAGAAACGTACCGTTAACCACGTTGTTGTCAGCTCTAGCTTGGTTGGCATTGATGTTGAAAGCTCTTCCTCTAGCAGTTGGAGGAGCTTGGTTAGCTTGGTTTACCGGATTCGCCTGAGCTTGAGCATGGATGATGTTTACCAAACGGGGACATGTGTTCCTGAAGTGGTTCGGGTCTCCACAGTTGTAACATGCTCGCATGGGTTGCATCATGGGGTAGTTGGGTTGGTAGTAGGATTGGGCTATACGTTGTGTAGATGGTAGAAGTAAGGGTTGTTGGGCTTGACCCACTATCTGATGGTGGGTTTGGGTTGAGGGTTGATTGCGGTTCATTCGCTGGAGTGTGCGACAGGTTTGGATGGTGTGACCCACACGGCCACAGCTGGTGCAATGTTGGCAGGGATGTTCAGGAAGGTGATGGTATTGACAATTGTTGCATTTTGGGTATGGGCCAGAGTATGGCTTTTTATATGGTGCCGCTGTGGGAGCAATTTGGGTAATTGGTGCGGCAGTGATTGGAGGGTTTGTTTGTGTGACAGCAAAATTTCTGTTGTTTCGTTTCCTCTTACCAGCAAATTTCAAAGAGGAGACGGAATGGTTTGGGGTTTGGGCCTCAATGGGGGCTTTCTTTTTCTCATCCTTGAATTTGCCATTTCGGATGCGATTCTCGGTGAGTTCTGTGGCTAATTCCATTGTGGCTTCGAGTGTTGCAGGCGAAGTGCTTAGAACCGAATCTTGAATTTTCGAGGGGAGGCCTCGAATGTAGTGTTCAACTAAGCGGTACACTGGGGTGAACAAGTTGGGGATCATTTGGTTCAGCTCAAGAAACCTTTTGTTGTAGGAAGTATGATCTCCTTCCTTTTGTTTTAGCGAGTGGAATTCATCTTCCAACTTTTTGATTTCGCTTCTTGGACAGAAGCGTCTCGTCATGATTTCCCTTAACTCTTCCCATGTTAAGGCCATAGCATCTTCGATTCCTCTCTTACCCTTTTCTGTGTTCCACCAGGTAAGGGCTACCCCAAACAGTCTCCCAGTTGCGTAACGTACCTTGCGTTCCTCGGGACAATCGCAATTGAGGAAGGTGTTCTCCATTTCTTCAAACCAGTGGAGGAGAGCAGTGACACCTTCGGTCCCTTCATATTTTGGGGGATCGCAAGACTTGAAGTGTTTATAGGAGCACTTTTTGGAGGGAGGGTTGTCGACGTTCTGGTCTTCTTGATTGGAAGGGTTGATGGGATTCGCGGTGAGAGCTTGTTGGACTTGAATTACGATGTCAGGAAGCACCGCGGCCATTTGTTTGGCAATTTGGGTGGCCAAGCGTTCGTTTGATCTTCCTGACTTTCTACCTCCACGTAGTTGCCTAGCCGACATCTACAGGAACATACATAGGAAGATTGTAAGTTAAGAAGTTTTTAGGTGTCATGTGTCGTCAAAAGAATAAAAATAACATAATTATCAATAATGCAACTACATCCATAGGATGTCTTGGGTTTGCTCATGTTTGGGCCTCCAATGTCCCCCATACCATCGCCTGTATAGTCATGTGGGCCCCCATGACTATTGGCTTGGTAGGATTCACATTGGTGTTGGCGGTTTAACACTCGCATCACCCGAATGAAAACCATGAAATATGATTGCGAGATGTATGGTAGGAGGGTGTCCAGGGTAGACACAATGACAACTCAAAGTGGGGTTAGCTCACACGACGTTTGGTATAGCATGCTTTGGCCTAATAGGTCCTTCGTACTCTCATCGTTAGTCCCTAGGTAGGCAAAGTGGTCATTTATTTTGGATTTATACGAATGCCAAGCCTAGACAGGACGTTCCGACTATCGGTACTCGTACCCTCCCAGTTACTACATGCCCGTCATAAGAACTCACTTTGATGTGATTTGAAAAATACAAAAATCGTTGCAAAAATCATGGGAATTGTGAGGTGTGTGCTCTCATGGATATGATATGTTATGAGGATATGATTCACGATGAGCATTGTATAATAATATGTACTTATGAACATGCTTGCATAACATTGAAGGTAACAATAAACATGAAGCATATAAACATCATGAATTTTGTATGTAACGCATAAACAATTTAAAAATTCTAATCAACTATAGTATAGGCTCTAAGGGTCTAATAACCTATCCTATATCCCTATAGTCATGGCTCTGATTGTGACATCCGTCGAAAAACGGGTTTTCAAAACCCGTTTCGTTTATTAATCAAATAGTCAGTTTCAAATTTTCGTTGCTTATTTAATGCTCATTTTAATTTTAAACAATACATAACTAATAAACATTTAGAATATGGAAACTAAAATTTTTAAAAAGTAAAAATAAAGTAAATAAAAAGAAAATAGGCTGCCGGGTTTCGAACCCGGGTCAGCCGGAAGACACAATTAACAAACACTTAACCACTCCGCCACTTGGTGCTTTTGTGTAATCAATGAAACAAATAAAACTTAACTTCTACCCGTGAACTCATCTGTTTGCGCCAAAACTGAAACCGCTCATCGGCTTTCAACTATCCAGACTTTTGAGTGATCGCTATTACTGATTATAACCGATAAATCAATTGCTGCCCACGTTCTTAATCAATTCGGTCTTCAATTGCCTAGATTCATATGATTTTTGGGAGTTGAAAACCGAAATCATTTACTTCCTGATTTACACTAACAATATCATCGTCTCATAATTCGGAAACACTCACAGAACCTTCAATTTCATTTGCGCTCTAATTTCTGTTCGTCGGAAACGTTATTTGATATCGCCGGACTTTCGCCGGAAAACCGTGACATTCAGCGAATCGGTAAATTTCTCAATTCTTTCATCTTCTAACCATTGTTAGACTTATACTAACTTAAATCCTTCAACAAGAATCGGTCCCAGACGACGTTACCGGATATTCAGCACTCGCCGGAAATTCTCTAGATATTTCCGAAAACACGCTGTGAATCGGTACAAACATCTAAACCCTTTGATAATCTTTGTTTAGTAACTCAATTTCACAATTAGTTGATCAAAACTGTTAATTGATCCGATCAGACGGAATTCACAAAACAGAGCCGACGATCTTTGTCGGAGTTCTGAGAAAAACATCTGTTTCGGTACATTCATTTCCAAAACCCTCTCTATCCATTACATTTCAATCATTTAAAAGTTTCGTTAATCGAATTAAACAAGAACAGTCGAATATCAATTGTCTGTGTCTTTGAACGAAGAAGACGAGGTCGACGTTGTGTATAAGTATTATATAAATTGAATATTAAACTGGGTTATACACACAGTCCAGCGGTGGACTGTGTGCAAACACATAGCGCACGTCACGAGTTCGAATCTTACAAACACACGGCTTTCCGAATTAAAACCAATTTTTTTTGTTACTGAATCAGAGTAGGACCCAGGATGTTTTTAAGATTAATAAAAACTGTAAGTTTAACAGATAAGTCACACAGCCCAACTGGTTGGGCTGTGCGCTTACAAACCGAGGGACCCGAGTTCGATCCGGCTCCCAGCAAACCGGTTCAACCATTTAAATTCTTTTAATATAAACCGAATAAATTAAACATTTAATCAGTATATATATATAATTAAAACATAGAATATTTCGGGTTAGACACGTAGCTCAGTTGGTAGAGCTGCGTGCACGCGTACGGGAGGTCACAAGTTCGAACCTCACTCAGTGCACTTACACCACAGTCCGACCGGTCAACGGACCGGTCAACGGTCAACCCAAAAAGTCAACATTTTTTTTTATATTTTTATTTATTTATTTAATTTAAAAATCAATTAAAATACTTAAAAATAATATTTTTAAAGTTAGAAAATGATCTTAAACTCACAAAAATAAATCTAAATATCCTATTAAAATTGTTAATAAAATCCACTTGTTTACCGTACCTTTTCGTTATTATTTAGGTTAGTTATTCCTCGTCGATCAACTCTCTAAACTCGTGCGCGTTCAACATCATCTAACGAACGCACCCAATGTGAGTGAATCTCTACAAATTCCCCGTTTTAATCACATTTTGGGGTGTATCATGTGTCATTTATTATTTATTACATTTAAACACTTGTGCATCCATCATATCCATGATCAAATGTGCATCCAATATGTATCAATTGTTTGTGTGGTTAATGTTTAGATTTAATTTATCATTTTCAGTACATACATCATCATAGGCTAGTCTGTTCCCCATTACCTATGAGCGGAACCGTTCCCCATTACCTATGATCGAAACGTGGCGTTGCCAACATACGATCGGCTCCGTTTGATTAAGCCTTGATCGCACATACATCATCATAGGCCGTCCGTTCCCCATTACCTATGAGCGGAACGTGACGTTGCCAACATATACATTATCATTCATGTCATATACTCATGCAAGGTGGTTTGTTATTGTTTGTTTGATTATATACGTTTGCTCACATATGATTATTGCACAATTTTTCCATATTAAATACAATAAGAAATCAATATCAAATGTTTTTAACAAGGTTCACTCGCAACTTTTGTTGACCCAAAATTCCCCATTTTACACATGATACAGGTGATCCAGTTGCATCAAGAAACATATAGGACGGCCTAGAAGAATAAACCAGTTTAGGCTTTGGATTGTTTGCTTAGTTACTTTTTCCTTGTAATTGTATGAACTTGTTTGGAATATTGAAGTTGTAATTTTGAATTTAATAAATATTAAACATTTTAGTAAACATCATGAGCTTTGGTGATAACCCAATTATGCCCCGACTCTTATTCCGCTGCGGGTCGGGGTGCGACAGATTGTTATCAGAGCCATGACTATAGGGATATAGGATAGGTTATTAGACCCTTAGAGCCTATACTATAGTTGATTAGAATTTTAAAATTGTTTATGTGTTACATACAAAATTCATGATGTTTATATGCTTTACGTTTATTGTTACATTCAATGTTATGCAAGCATGTTCATAAGTACATATTACTATACAATGCTAATCATGAATCATATCCTCATAACATATCATATCCATGAGAGCACACACCACACAATTTCCATGATTTTTGCAACGATTTTTGTATTTTTTTTCAAATCACATCAAAGTGAGTTCTCATGACGGGCATGTAGTAACTGGAAGGGTATAAGTACCGGTAGTCGAACGTCCTGTCTAGGCTTGGCATTCGTATAAATCCAAAATAAAGGACCAGTTTGCCTACCTGGGGACTAACGATGAGAGTACGAAGGACCTATTAGGCCAAAGCATGCTATACCAAACGTCGTGTGAGCTAACCCCACTTTGAGTTGTCATTGTGTCTACACCTGGACACCCTCCGACCATACAGCTCGCAAACATATTTCATGGTTTTCATTCGGGTGATGCGAGTGTTAAACCGCCAACACCAATGAGAATCCTACTAAGCCAATAGTCATGAGGGCCCACATGACTATACCGGTGATGGTATGGGGGACATTGGAGGCCCAAACATGAGCAAACCCAAGACATCCTATGGATGTAGTTGCATGATTGATGTTTATGTTATTTTTTTTAAAACGACACATGACACCTAAAAAGACTCCTTAAACTCACAATCTTCTTATGAATGTTCCTGTAGATGTCGGCTAGGCAGCAACGTGGAGGTAGAAGGTCAGGAAGGTCAAACGAACGCTTGGCCACCCAAATCGCAAAACAAATGGCCGCGGTGCTTCCTGACATCGTAATTCAAGTCCAACAAGCTCTCGCTGCAAATCCTATCAACCCTCCCAATCAAGACGACCAGAACGTCGACAACCCTCCCTCCAAAAAGTGCTCTTACAAACACTTCAAGTCTTGCGATCCCCCGAAATATGAAGGGACCGAAGGTGTCACTGCTCTCCTCCACTGTTTGAGGAAATGGAAAACACCTTCCTCAATTGCGATTGTCCCGAGGATCGCAAGGTACGTTACGCAACCGGGAGACTATTTGGAGTAGCTCTTACCTGGTGGAATACAGAAAAAGGTAAGAGGGAATCGAAGATGCAATGGCCTTAACATGGGAGGAGTTAAGGGAAATCATGACGAGACGCTTCTGTCCAAGAAGCGAGATCAAAAAGTTAGAGGATGAATTCCACTCGTTAAAGCAAAAGGAAGGAGATCATACTTCTTACAACAAAAGGTTTCTAGAGTTGAACCAAATGATCCCCAACTTGTTCACCCTAGTATACCGCTTAGTCGAACACTATATTCGAGGCCTCCCCTCGAAAATTCAAGACTCAGTTCTAAGCACTTCACCTGCAACACTTGAAACTGCTATGGAACTAGCTACCGAGCTTACCGAGAATCGTATTCGTAACGGCAAATTGAAGGACGAGAAAAAGAAAGCCCCCATGGAGGGCCAAACTTCAAACCATTCCACCTCCTCCTCAAAGTTTGCTAGTAAGAGGAAATGAAACACCAGAAACTTTGCTGTCACACAAACAAATTTCCCTATCCCTGCTGCACCCATCACCCAAGTTGCCCCCTCATCTGCACCATATAAAAAGCCATACTCCGGCCCCTACCCAAAATGCAACCGTTGCCAATACCATCACTTTCCTGATCATCCCTGCCAACATTGCACCGGCTGTGGCCGCGCAGGTCACACCATTCAAACTTGTCGCGCGCTTCAGCGAAACGAACCGCAATCAACCCTCAACCCAAACCCACCATCAGATAGTGGGTCAAGCCCAACAACCTTTACTCCTACCACCTACCCAACATGTAGCCCAATCATACTACCAACCCAACTATCCCATGATGCAACCTATGCGGGCTTGTTACAACTGTGGAGACCCGAACCACTTCAGGAACACCTGTCCACGCCTGGTGAACATCATCCATGCCCAAGCTCAAGCTAATCCAGTAAACTAGGCTAACCAAGCTCCTCCACCTGCAAGAGGAAGAGCTTTCAACATCAACGCAAATCAAGCTAGGGCTGACAACAATGTGGTTAACGGTACGTTTCTCATCAATGATAGTTATGCATCCATGTTATTTGATACTGGCGCGGATAAGAGTTTTGTGTCCTTAGAATTTGAACCCATCCTCAACCAAACTCGTGATAAACTCATGGAATCCATAACGATAGAAGTTGCTGACGGAAAACCGGTCTCATTAAACTCTATTATACGCAATTGTACTCTCACCCTAAACGATCACGATTTTCCAGTTGACCTCATTCCTATGAAGTTGGGAAGTTTCGACATATAATTGGTATGGACTGGCTCAGCCAACATCATGCTGAAGTAGTATGCCGCGAAAAGTTCATTCGCATTCCTTTTACAAACGGTCAGACTCTACGAATCTTTGGAGAAACCCCTTCGAAAGGACTCAAATTAATGTCCTATCTTCAAGCCCGAAAATATCTCTGTAAGAATTATGTCGCATTCCTAACTCATGTCATCAAAAAGGGAACCAAGGAGAAGAAACTCGAAGACATCCAGTAGTAAAAGATTTTCCGCAAGTTTTTCCTGACGACATTTCAGGACTTCCTCCCGTGAGGGAAGTCGAATTCCGCATTGATCTTATACCTGTAGCTACACCAGTTGCAAAATCTCCTTAAGGTTAGCCCCATCCGAAATGCAAGAGCTGGCCAGTCAACTGCAAGAGCTGACTGACAAAGGATTCATACGTCCTAGCTCATCGCCTTGGGGTGCACCTGTCCTTTTTGTGAAGAAGAAAGATGGAACGTTTCGCATGTGTATCGACTACAGAGAACTCAACAAGTTAACGGTTAAGAACCGCTACCCATTACCTCGCATCGATGACCTTCTTGACCAACTTCAAGGCGCCACCTGTTTTTTTCAAAAATCGACCTTCGTTCTGGTTATCATCAACTCAGAGTACATGAAGAAGACGTCCCAAAGACCGCCTTCCGAACTCGTTATGGTCATTACGAATTCATGGTCATGCCATTTGGTTTAACCAACGCCCCAGCTGTCTTCATGGATCTAATGAACAGAGTCTGCAAAGCCCTATCTCGACCGTTTTGTCATAGTCTTCATCGACGACATCCTCATCTACTCAAAGTCTAAGTCTGATCATGAACGGCACCTTCGACTCATCCTTACACTCTTAAGGACAGAAAAGTTGTACGCTAAGTTTTCGAAATGTGAATTCTGGTTAGGGAAGTACAATTCCTTGGACACGTCGTCAATGACAAGGGAATTCATGTTGATCCCTCGAAGATCAAGGCAGTGCAGGAATGGCAAGCGCCACGTACACCTACCGAAGTAAGATCATTTCTTGGTTTGGCTGGTTATTATCGCCGTTTCATTGCAAATTTCTCCCGTATTGCTGTACCACTCACGGCTTTAACACATAAAGGAAAACCCTTCTTATGGGGACCTAAACAGGAAGAAGCCTTCCAAACCCTTAAACAAAAACTCTGTGACGCACCTATCCTCACACTTCCTGAAGGTTGTGATGACTTCGTGGTTTATTGCGACGCGTCAGGGCAAGGACTAGGCTGTGTACTGATGCAAAGAGGAAAGGTGATAGCTTATGCTTCTAGACAACACAAAACTCATGAGAAGAACTACACCACCCACAACCTAGAACTTGGAGCCGTTGTGTTCGCTCTTAAGATATGGAGACATTACCTCTATGGTACCAAGTGTGAAATATACACTGACCACAAGAGCCTCCAACATATCTTCAACCAAAAGGAGTTAAACATGAGGCAACGGAGATGGGTCGAACTTCTTAATGACTACGACTGTGAAATTCGGTATCATCCTGGCAAGGCAAACGTGGTGGCCGATGCGCTCAGTCGAAAGGGTTATGCGAACTCCATTCGTCTTCTATGTTCGCAAATCATAACCGACATCAAAGATCAAATCCGAGAAGCCCAACATGTTTCAGTAACGGAAAACGACGTACGCAAGAAGCTGTCTTGTGGAGCTGAACTTAAATTCGAAACTAAATCCGACGGTATTCTGTACTATCTAGATCGATATGATTCCCGATCACAATAACCTTGTGATATCCTTATGAATGAGGCGCACAAAACACGGTACTCTGTACACCCAGGAGCCGACAAGATGTATCAAGACCTTCGATACACCTACTGGTGTCTTGGCATGAAGAAGGATATCGCTGTTTTCGTTTCCAAGTGCCTTACATGTTCCAAAGTAAAAGCTGAACACCAAAGACCCTCAGGACTTCTAGTCCAACCCGAAATACCTGTATGGAAGTGGGAAAAGATAACTATGGATTTCATTACCGGGTTACCTCGCACCTCCAATGGGTATGACACTATATGGGTAATCATTGATCGTCTTACAAAATCAGCTCACTTCATTCCGATTCGCGAGGACTTCAAGAACGAGAAGTTAGCTCGTATCTACATCAGCGAGATCGTAAGCCGTCATGGTGTACCTTTAAGCATTATTTCAGACCGCGATGGTCGTTTCACTTCACGAACATGGCAAGCCGTACAAGCCGCTTTGGGTACACGATTAGACCTCAGTACCGCTTATCATCCTCAAACTGATGGACAATCTGAACGTACCATCCAAACACTTGAAGACATGCTTCGTGCATGTGTCATAGACTTCAAGGGAAATTGGGACGCTCATCTACCATTAGTTGAATTTTCGTACAACAATAGTTACCACTCAAGTATCGGCATGGCTCCTTTCGAAGCGTTGTATGGCCGTAAGTGCCGATCTCCAGTATGTTGGCACGAAATTGGGGAAGCTCAAATCACCGATCCAGAATTGATTCAAGAAACGACAGACAAGATCCATCAAATTCGAAACAATCTTCTGGCGGCACAAAGTCGTCAAAAGAGTTATGCAGACAAACGACGAAAGACTTTGGAGTTTAACATTGGTGATCATGTACTTTTAAAAGTATCACCGTGGAAGGGAGTAGTTCGTTTTGGTCAGAAGGGCAAGCTAGCACCACGCTACGTAGGACCTTTCAAGATACTCGAAAGAGTAGGACCTGTAGCATACAGGCTTGACCTACCAGAAGAACTCAACAGAATTCACCCCACATTTCGCGTATCAAACTTGAAAAAGTGCCTCGCCGATGAAAACCTCCATATTCCCCTAGAAGATATTCAGATCGATGAATCTATGCACTTCATTGAAAGACCAGTAGAGATCATGGACTTCGGAGAAAAACGTTTAAGACGAGTCGTATTCCAATTGTTAGGGTACGCTGGGAGTCGAAACGAGGACCTGAGTTTACTTGGGAACGTGAAGACTCAATGCGCGAAAAATACCCGCATCTTTTTCCTGTTACCACTACTACTTAAATTTCGGGACGAAATTTCTAAAAGTAGGGGATACTGTGACATCCGTCGAAAAACGGGTTTTCAAAACCCGCTTCGTTTATTAATCGAATAGTCAGTTTCAAATTTTCGTTGCTTATTTAATGCTAATTTTAATTTTAAACAATACATAACTAATAAACATTTTAGAATATGGAAACTAAAATTTTTAAAAAGTAAAAATAAAGTAAATAAAAAAGAAAATAGGCTGCCGGGTTTCGAACCCGGGTCAGCCGGAAGACACAATCAACAAACACTTAACCACTCCGCCACTTGGTGCTTTTGTGTAATCAATGAAACAAATAAAACTAAACTTCTACCCGTGAACTCATCTGTTTGCGCCAAAACTGAAACCGCTCATCGGCTTTCAACTATCCAGACTTTTGAGTGATCGCTATTACTGATTACAACCGATAAATCAATTGCTGCGCACGTTCTTAATCAATTCGGTCTTTAATTGCCTCGATTCATATGATTTTTGGGAGTTGAAAACTGAAATCATTTACTTCCTGATTTACACTAACAATATCATCGTCTCATAATTCGGAAACACTCACAGAACCTTCAATTTCATTTGCGCTCTAATTTCTGTTCGTCGGAAACGTTATTTGATATCGCCGGACTTTCGCCGGAAAACCGTGACATTCAGCGAATCGGTAAATTTCTCAATTCTTTCATCTTCTAACCATTGTTAGACTTATACTAACTCAAATCCTTCAACAAGAATCGGTCCCAGACGACGTTACCGGATATTCAGCACTCGCTGGAAATTCTCTGGATATTTCCGAAAACACGCTGTGAATCGGTACAAACATCTAAACCCTTTGATAATCTTTGTTTAGTAACTCAATTTCACAATTAGTTGATCAAAACTGTTAATTGATCCGATCAGACGGAATTCACAAAACAGAGCCGACGATCTTTGCCGGAGTTCTGAGAAAAACATCTGTTTTCGGTACATTCATTTCCAAAACCCTCTCTATCCATTACATTTCAATCATTTAAAAGTTTCGTTAATCGAATTAAACAAGAACAGTCGAATATCAATTGTCTGTGTCTTTGAACGAAGAAGACGAAGTCGACGTTGTGTATAAGTATTATATAAATTGAATATTAAACCGGGTTAGACACACAGTCCAGCGGTGGACTGTGTGCAAACACATAGCGCACGTCACGAGTTCGAATCTTACAAACGCACGGCTTTCCGAATTAAAACCAATTTTTTTTGTTACTGAATCAGAGTAGGACCCAGGATGTTTTTAAGATTAATAAAAACTGTAAGTTTAACAGATAAGTCAACAGCCCAACTGGTTGGGCTGTGCGCTTACAAACCGAGGGACCCGAGTTCGATCCGGCTCCCTGCAAACCGGTTCAACCATTTAAATTCTTTTAATATAAACCGAATAAATTAAACATTTAATCAGTATATATATATAATTAAAACATAGAATATTTCGGGTTAGACACGTAGCTCAGTTGGTAGAGCTGCGTGCACGCGTACGGGAGGTCACAAGTTTGAACCTCACTCAGTGCACTTACACCACAGTCCGACCGGTCAACGGTCCGGTCAACGGTCAACGGTCAACCCAAAAAGTCAACATTTTTTTTATATTTTTATTTATTTATTTAATTTAAAAATCAATTAAAAATACTTAAAATAATATTTTTAAAGTTAGAAAATGATCTTAAACTCACAAAAATAAATCTAAAAATCCTATTAAAATTGTTAATAAAATCCACTTGTTTATCGTACCTTTTCGTTATTATTTAGGTTAGTTATTCCTCGTCGATCAACTCTCTAGACTCGTGCGCGTTCAACATCATCTAACGAACGCACCCAATGTGAGTGAATCTCTACAAATTCCCCGTTTTAATCACAATTTGGGTGTATCATGTGTCATTTATTATTTATTACATTTAAACACTTGTGCATCCATCATATCCATGATCAAATGTGTATCCAATATGTATCAATTGTTTGTGTGGTTAATGTTTAGATTTAATTTATCATTTTCAGTACATACATCATCATAGGCTCGTCTGTTCCCCATTACCTATGAGCGGAACCGTTCCCCATTACCTATGAGCGGAACGTGGCATTGCCAACATACGATCGGCTCCGTTTGATTAAGCCTTGATCGCACATACATCATCATAGGCAGTCCGTTCCCCATTACCTATGAGCGGAACGTGACGTTGCCAACATATACATTATCATTCATGTCATATACTCATGCAATGTGGTTTGTTATTGTTTGTTTGATTATATATGTTTGCTCACATATGATTATTGCACAATTTTCCATATTAAATACATTAAGAAATCAATATCAAATGTTTTTAACAAGGTTCACTCGCCAACTTTCGTTGACCCAAAATTCCCCATTTTACACATGATACAGGTGATCCAGTTGCAGCAAGAAACATATAGGACGGCCTAGAAAAATAAACCAGTTTAGGCTTTGGATTGTTTGCTTAGTTACTTTTTCCTTGTAATTGTATGAACTTGTTTGGAATATTGAAGTTGTAATTTTGAATTTAATAAATATGAAACATTTTAGTAAACATCATGAGCTTTGGTGATAACCCAATTATGCCCCGACTCTTATTCCGCTGCGGGTCGGGGTGTGACACTGATACCAATCTGTCATACCCCGACCCGCAGCGGAATAAGAGTCGGGGGGCATAATTGGGTTATCACCAAAGCTCATGATGTTTATAAATGTTCATATTATTAATTCAAATTACAACTTAAATAGTCAAATCAAATCCATACAATTACAAGGAAAATGAAACTAAGTAATACAATCCAAAGCTTAAACTGAATTATTCTTCTAAGCCTTCCTATGTGTTTCTTGCCTCAACTGGATCACTTGTATCATGTGTAAAACGGGGAATATTTTGGGTCAACAAAAGTTGGCGAAGTGAACCTTGTTAGAACATTATTATTGATTCCTTGTTGTATTTAGTATTGAAAAATTGTGCAATAATCACATGTGAGCAAATGTATGTATATAACAAAACACAAACCACATTGGATGAGTATATGATGTGAATGATGATGACTGTGAGATCAAGGCTCAATCAAACGGAGCCGATCGTATGACATGAATGTATGTGAGATCAAGGCTCAATCAAACGGAGCCGATCGGATGAGGCACCTGTACTCAACCCATATCCCACGGGGAGCTGATGGGCCTAATGAAATGCTTGCATTGAAAATGATAAATCCAAACTAAACATAATTCACACAACAATTTGTACACATTTGATACACATTAGATCACAGATATGATGAATGCACAAGTGTTTATATTTATATTAATAACAGAATTGTACGACACATGATACACCCCAAAACGTGATTAAAACAGGGAATTTGTAGAGATTCACTTACATTGGGTGCGTTCTTTTGATGACGTTGGATGCGCACGAGTTTTGGGATTTGATCGACGAGGAAAACTAACCTAAATAATAACGAAGTGGTTCGGTAAATAAATAGATTTTAATTCATAATCTTAATAGGGTTTTTAGATTCATTTTTGTGAGTTTAAGGACGTTTTCTTAACTTTAAAAATATTATTTTTAAGTATTTTTAATTGATTTTTAAATTAAATAAATAAATAAAAAGAAATAATAATTTTGACTTTTTTGACCGTTGACCGTTGACCGGTCGGACTGTGGTTAAGTGTGCGCTGAGTGAGGTTCGAACCCGATACCTCTCGTACACGTGCACGCAGCTCTACCAACTGAGCTACGTGTCTAACCCGAAATATTCTCTGTTTTAATTATATATATACTAATTAATTGTTATTTTTATTGGGTTAATATTAAAATGATTTAAAATGACCGAACCGCTTGCAGGGACCCGGAGTCGAACTCGGGTCCTTCAGTTCGTATGCGCACAGCCCAACCAGTTAGGCTGTGTGTCTAATCTGTTTATCTTACGGATTATATTCCTCTTATAAACATACTATGAATTGTTCTGATTGAGTTCTAAAAATATTGATTTTATTTCTGAAAGTCGGTACGTTGTATGATTCGAACTCGGTGACGTGCGTTTATGTTTGCACATAGTCCACCGCTGGACTGTGTGTCTAACCCGTTAATCATTCAGTTTTAATTATACTTATACACATTTCGACTTCGTCTTCTTCATTTATAAAGACACAGAACGAAGGTGACCGACTGTTCTTGTTTAAATCGGTCATCTATCATATAATTGATTGAATTAAAATGGATAGAGAGGGTTACGGAATCGAATGTACCGATCAGAATGTTTTCTTCAGAATTCCGGCAAGAGTCGTCGGCTCTGATTTGTGACTTCCGTCTGAGTGAATCAATTAACAGTTTTGATCAACGAGTTGTGAAATTAGGTTACTAAACAAGGGATATCAGGGGTTTAGATGATTGTACCGATTCACAGCGAGACTTCGGAATTTCCAGTGATTTTCCGGCGAGTGCAGAAATTCCCGGCAACGTTGTCTGAGTCGGATTCGGGTTGAACGATTTATGTTATTACTTGTATAATAATGGATTGAAAACGAAAGAGTCGAGAAATTTACCGATTTGGTGTAAGTCTCGGTTTTCCGGCGAAAGTCCGGCGAATGCAGAATATCTCCGGCGAGTGCTAAAGCTCGAGAAATTGTGCGATTTTGAGCGAAAAGGTTACTAGAGGTTTGGGTGAGTATTTATAAAGAAGAAACAGAATGTATTGAGTCCGAATTTGGTCTTGATTCGTGGTCAATGTTTCTCCGGCGGTTACGACTGGTATTGGGGGATTAGACATCGGTTATAACCGATGTCGAAGTTATTTCACGCGTTCAGTCAAAGAAAACCGGTCATGATTTGCGAAATCGTCGGTATTTCCGGCGACTGCGGATTGGGCGCGCTGATCTCAGGATTTGATTTCGAGTTTTATTTTAAGTATTAATTGTTTCAGTATATACACAAAAGATTCATGTGGCGGAGTGGTGTAGTGTTTGTTTGTTGGACTTGCTGACCCGGGTTCGAAACCCGGCAGCTTCCTTTAATTTATTTCTTCACTTGTTTTTACTATTTATTAATTATAGTTTTTAAATTCTAAAATGTTTATTAATTATGTATTGTTTAAAATTAAAATGGACAATATATACGCAACGAAAATTATAACTGACTATTCGATTAATAAACGAAGCGGGTTTTGGAAACCCGTTTTTCGACAGATGTTACACATACTGCATTCGACCATCAAATAAGTGATGAAAATATCACATCCCCAAAATAAGTGATAAAATATCACAGCTTTATGCGGGAGCTAAGTTCGTCTCTTTGTCGGTACGATGGTACTAACCTGTTCACGGACTTACTCATGTGCCCTGCATGCATATGAAAATCAAGTTCCTCATCAATAAGTGATTAAATCACAAAGGGCTTGTTTTCAATCAAAATAAGTGAGTATCTCACATCATTCATATACGTCAAAACAGATGATAAAGTTGTATACTCACCGGTAAGATTTTCTCTCGTGCATATCTTGATGCGGGAATGTGTCGTGATGTGGTTGAACACCGGCTAGTAAGTATAAATCCATACCTTAATCATATCTCCTAATCATGATTACATCTGATAAGTCTGAGCTTACATGGATAACAATACCGATAATCATAGTTAAATACTTATATGTTTAATTTTGAAAACCAAATATCGTTTTTGACAAAGATTAAAATGCTGGTATGATTCCTTTACCTTGAAACTCGAAAAAGATAGTTAAATAGATATATAGTTTATTTGTATATTTAGTTTTTTTTATACTTAGTTGCTTATGTAATTACTTTTTGAAAGTTAGCCAAAGTTGATACTCGAAAGTTTTCTACCAAGATTGCAACAAGTAATCCATCAAACGAATCCAAAATCTGAAATTCGTTTGAGTGTATGTATCTCATACGAATGAACCTAGTCATTTAATTTGACTTGGTCACTTGTTTTTCACAAATCTGCTGGTGGAATTCATACGAGTGTGTGTATCTCGTTCAGGGAATACAATCATACGAAGAAATTATGATAAGTCTTTCGTGTGTATTCCCTGAGAAATTTGTGTTCTAATTATATTTGTCTATTGAGTACAGATTGATACAAAAGAACATGAACAAAGACCAGCAATGAAGAAGTCTGACAAGTCAGAAGAGGAAACAAGAAAGATTTGAAGTTTCTTAGAAGTTCGAAGACCTGATGCTCTAATCATGGGATAGCAGATCTATCAATGGATAAGCAGATCTGCAGGGGGAGTTTATTGATACTCCAAACCATTCATGTGAAGACCAAAGACCAAGCAACATCCAAGGTGGAGTTTGTTGATACAGTTTTGTGTCTGTCGCTTGTTCTTGATTACAGTTGTAATTGTACGGTCTTTGCTCAAGTGTCTGCATAGGTTTGGTCGTGTCGAATAGATCAAGATATCCTTCTATCTTGATCTACTATGACATCTTAGCTTGTCTGTGTTAATCAGTTGCATGTGTGCATACTGATAAGTCTTGTGTATGTCAAGTCTACACACGTTCTCCAGTAATAAGGATTCTGTGCGAATCAAAAGATTTCGTACGAATCAAGGAGTATTTCGTATGAATCAAGCATTTCGTACGAAACAGTTGTTCCGCACCAATTCTGGAGCTATGTCTCGTGTGTAATAGTGTGTTCCATATGTCTGGCAACGTGTTTTCTACGAGTGACCAGCTTGGACACTATAAAAGCAGACATGCACCTCTTAGTGAGGGTTAGCCCTTTGGTCCAGAAGTTAATAGAACGAGCTAGCAAACTGATCCTTTGTGTGGGATATCTACGTTAGCATTTCTGGTGAAGACAAAGACACAAGAACATAGCAAGTTTGTTTGAGTCATACGAGCTTTGTGGTATATGTTTGTACTTGTTCTCAATCATTAATCAAGATAGTGAATCTTTGGTTACCTCGTGTTCTTTACTTTGCTTTGGTTGCATACACACTTGGATTCCGCACTTGTGTGTGTGTTATATGAACAAGGAATAGGTTTGACATCCGCAGGTGGACCTACATTAAATAAATAATAAAAAAATACGACACATGATACACCCCAAAACATGATTAAAAAGGGGAATTCGTAGAGATTCACTCACAGTGGTGCGTATTCTTGGTTGATGATGAGTGCGCACGAGGAAAAGATTGGATCGAACAACGAATACTAACCTAAGATAATAAATACGATACAATATAGACAAATTAATATTTGGACTTAATATTTTTTATTAGGTTATTTTGGTTGCAACTTTATAACTTTCGAAGTTATATTTTTGTATATTAAGCTCTTAAAATATAAAGATATATGAAATATAAATTAATGGAATAAAAGTACTTTAAATGAAGGAATAAAATAAAGGAATTAAATAAAATAAAATAAAAAAAATATAAAAAAAACTGTCAGATCTGACAGTTAGATCTGACCGGATTTTTGTGGGATTGGATTGCATGTGACCGGATTCGAACTCGAGACCTCGCGGTTGCGTGCACACAGCTCTTCCAACTGAGCTACGTGTCTAACCCGTTAGGATTTGGTTTTTAATTAATCTTATACACAATTTAAGTTTATTCAGAAAATGATAAATTTTAAAAAGGTTTTTAAATGATCAGACCGTGTGTGTGAGAGTGGGCTCGAACCTGTGTCCTCGATGTTATTTTGCACCCAGCCCAACCAGTTGGGCTGGGTGTCTAACTCGTTAAGCTCTTGCTTTTTATTATATTTATATACAGTTTAAATCATTTCTGGTTTAAGTAAATTAAAAAGATTTTAGAAATCAATTAAACCGCGTACTAAGAGGGTCTCGAACCCGTGACCTTAACTGTGATTTGCACCCAGCCCAACCAACTGGGCTGGGTGTCTAACCCAATGAAACTTGATTTTATTTTATATTTATATACATACTGCTAAATGATATAATTCATCAAAAATAAAAACTGTTATATAACAGTTATACGGTCATGAACCAGACTCGAACCGGGGACGTGAGTGTCGTGTTTGCACACAGTCCACCACTGGACTGTGTGTCTAACCCGGTTAAAACTTAGGATTTAGTTACATAAAAACACTTAACCCACTTCGTCTTCTTCATTTTAAACTGAACCCAGAGCACGTTCTTGATTTCAAAACCGATTTAAACTTGCTTGCTATACTTTTGAAGTTACCGAAATGAATGAAATAATATACGAACTGAATTAGAAAGTAAAGAACTGTTACCGATCGGCAGTGAGTTCTCCGGCGAGTTAATTCCGGCGACAGGCTGCGGTTTACGGTGAAGCAGGGGGGTTTGAGCAGAGTAAACTTGCGATTAGAGGAGAACGAATTGAGCAAGTTTGATAGTGGGATTTGGATCAATATTTATAGATTGAGAAGGGGGGGTGCTTGATTTCAGTTTTAGAAACCGAATTGGGTGATTGATTTCTTGAAATTAGGATGGATTTAATCAAGTTTGGAAATGATTAACGCGGATTGACAGCTGGTGATTACCGGATTCCAGAAACAGGGACGAGATTGGCGGTTCGCTAATTTGAGCTTGCAGGCGATCATATGGTTTCGTATATTTATATAAGATGATTTCAAAATCTTAACCTAATGGTGCGTGTGTTTCGGTGGTGTTTGTTGTGTGTGTGTTTACCCGAGGGACCCGGGTTCGACTCCCGGTTTACCCTTTTTTTTGGATTTTATTTATTTTATTACTTTATTAACTGTATTAAATCATGTGTTATTATTAATTATAAATATTTATTTGATTATTTATTTTATTATTTCATTAAGATTATTTTAAAACGTTTTTTTAATTATATGTATATCTGATTCTAATATTTTAAACGATAAAAATGCTAGAAATAAACGACATAAAAATACACTTGATTAATAATTTGGCACGGGTTTTCGAAACCCGTTTTACACAAATGTTAGAGTATCCCCTACTTTTAGAAATTTCGTCCTGAAATTTAAGTAATAGTTGTAACCGGAAAAAGATGCGGGTACTTTTCGCGTATCGAGTCTTCACGTTCCCAAGTAAACTCGGGTCCTCGTTTTGACTCCCAACGTACCCTGACGATTGGAATACGACTTCGCCTCAAGCGCTTCTCACCGAAATCCATGATTTCCACTGGTCTTTCAACGAAGTGCATTGATTCGTCAACTTGAATATCTTCCAAAGGAATATGGAGATTTTCGTCGGCGAGGCACTTTTTCAAGTTTGATACGTGGAATGTGGGATGAATTATGTTGAGTTCTTCTGTAGGTCAAGCTTGTATGCTACAGGACCTACTCTTTCGAGTATCTTGAATGGTCCCACATAGCGTGGTGCTAGCTTGCCCTTCTGACCAAAACGAACCACTCCCTTCAACGGTGATACTTTTAAAAGTACTTGGTCACCAACACAAAACTCCAAAGGCTTTCGTCATTTATCAGCATAACTCTTTTGACGACTTTGAGCTGCTAGAAGATTATTTCAAATTTGAAGGATTTTGTCAGTTGTCGCTTGAATCAACTCAGGTCCGGTGATTTGCGCTTCGCCAATTTCGTGCCAACATACTGGACATCAGAATTTACGACCATATAAAGCTTCAAAAGGAGCCATATCGATGCTTGAATGATAGCTATTGTTGTACGAAAATTCAACTAACGGTAGGTGAGTGTCCCAATTACCTTTGAAGTCTATGACACATGCTCGCAACATGCCTTCAAGGGTTTGTATGGTGCACTCAGATTGACCATCAGTATGAGGGTGAAAGGCAGTGCTGAGGTCTAAACGTGTACCCAAAGCAGATTGTACGGCTTGCCATGTTCGTGAAGTGAAGCGACCGTCTCTGTCACACCCCGACCCGCAGCGGAATAAAAGTCGGGGCATGATTGGGTTATCACCAAAGCTCATGATATTTACTAATAAGTTTCATATTTATTAAATTCAAATTTACTTCAAATATCCAGCACAAATACCATACAAACACAAACACTAAACCAACGCTTGTTCTAAACGAAATAAATTATTTTTCTAAGGCCATCCTATGTGTTTTTATCCTCCACTTTTTCACCTATATCATGCGTAAAACAGAAAGTTTGGGTCAACAGAAAGTTTGGGTCAACAAAAGTTGGTGAGTGAACCATAATAAAACATTAAGTAATTTATATTGTTGTTTAAATAAAATTGTGCATGAATCATATGTGAACATACGTATATATATAACCAATTACAAACCACACTGAATGAACACATGACATGATGTATGATGTAATTGAGATCAAGGCTCAATCAAATGGAGCCGATCTAATGAGGCACCTGATGCTCAAACCCGTATCCCACGAGGAACTGGTGGGCCTAATGAAATGATTGCACTGAAATGATGAAATGTAACCACATATAAACCACATAACAACTATACACATTTGATCACGAAATGATATTAGCACAAGTGTTAAATAAAAAGAAATTGTACGACACGTGATACACCCCAAAACATGATTAAAACGGGGAATTTGTAGAGATTCACTCACATTGGGTGCGTATTCTTGAGTGGTAATGAGAGCGCACGAGTTGTGGGTTTAATCGGCGAATGAGTACTAACTCGTGTTGAAGAACACTTTAGGAACTCAAGATAGGAGGCTTCCAAAAGTTGGAAACAAGCTCCAAGAAGGATAGAAAAAAGAACTTCACACTTTGCTTTGAAATGTTTTGAAGTGGTGTGAAAAAAATGGAAGAATCATGGGTATTTATATTATTTTAGGATTAAAGAGGTGATGACAAGTGTCCTCAAGTGTGGATTAGTGTCCTAACATGTGTCAACACCATATTAAGTGTGGCAAAGTGAGTGCCAGGTGTCAAAAATTGGAGATAGGTGGCAAACTTGGTGAAGAAGCAAAAACATTTATTATTTTTTGACATTTTTGGCCCTTGGACTTGTATTTTCACTTGTTTGCCATTTTAACCCCCTTTAACCTAATATTTAGGTTATATAAAGGTTTTAAGACATGTGTAACTTGGATTATGCCCGAAAATGTCGTGGATGTCGGTTCGTTCGGTTGTACGGTTACGCGTTTCGCAAATAAGTAAAAAAAATTAATATTTATGTTAATTCATTAAGGTTATTTCCATTATTATTGTTTTTTTATATAAGAATTATTTTAATACCTTAAGCAATATTAAAGAAGAAAATAACCGAACGCCATAAATTCATATACTTGATTGATAGTTTGGGGCGGGTTTTCGAAATCCGATTTACAAAATGTTACAGTATCCCCTACTTTTAGAAATTTCGTCCCGAAATTTAAGTAGTAGTTGTAACCGGAAAAAGGTGCGAGTATTTCTCGCGCATTGTGTCTTCACGTTCCCAAGTGAACTCGGGGCCTCGTTTTGACTCCCAACGCACCGTGACGATTGGAATACGACTTGCCTTAAACGCTTCTCACCGAAATCTATGATTTCTACTGGTTTTTCAATGAAGTGCATTGATTCATCGACTTGAATGTCTTCTAGAGGGATATGGAGGTTTTCGTCGGCGAGGCACTTTTTCAAGTTTGATACGTGGAATGTGGGATGTATCCTGTTGAGTTCTTCTGGTAGGTCAAGCTTGTAGGCTACAGGACCTACTCTTTTGAGTATCTTGAAAGGTCCTACATAACGTGGTGCTAGCTTGCCCTTTTGACCAAAACGAACCACTCCCTTCCACAGTGATACATTCAAAAGTACTTGGTCACCAACACAAAACTCCAAGGGCTTTCGTCGTTTGTCAGCATAACTCTTTTGACGACTTCGAGCCGCTAGAAGATTGTTTCGAATTTGCAGGATTTTGTTTGTTTCTTGAATCAACTCGGGTCCGGTGATTTGCGCTTCACCAATTTCGTGCCAACATACCGGGGATCGGCATTTACGACCATATAAGGCTTCAAAGGGAACCATACCGATACTTGAATGATGTTATTATTGTACAAAAATTCGACTAGCGGTAGATGAGCGTCCCAATTCCCTTTGAAGTCGATGACACATGCTCAAAGCATGTCTTCAAGGGTTTGGATGGTGCGCTCAGATTGACCGTCAGTTTGAGGATGGAAGGCGGTGCTGAGGTCTAAACGTGTACCAAAAGCGGATTGTACGGCCCGCCATGTTCGTGACGTGAAACGACCATCACGGTTTGAAATGATGCTTAACGGTACACCATGACGGCTTACGATCTCGCTGATGTAGATACGAGCTAATTTCTCGTTCTTGAAGTCCTCGCGAATTGGAATGAAGTGAGCTAATTTTGTAAGACAATTAATGATTACCCATATGGTGTCATACCTACTGGAGGTGCGAGGTAACCCGGTAATGAAGTCCATGGTTATGTTTTCCCACTTCCATACAGGTATCTCGGGTTGGACAAGAAGTCCTGAAGGTCTTTGATGTTCAGCTTTCACTTTGGAGCATGTAAGGCACTTGGAAACAAAAACAGCGATATCCTTCTTCATGCCAAGCCACCAGTAGGTGTATCGTAGGTCTTGATACATCTTGTCGGCTCCTGGATGTACAGAGTATCATGTTTTGTGTGCCTCATTCATGAGGAAATCACGAAGGTTGTCGCGATCAGGAATCCAAATACGGTTTAAATAGTACAGAATACCGTCGGATTTGGTTTAGATTTTGAGTTCGGCTCCACACGACAGCTCATCGCGTACGTCATTTTCCGTTACTGAAATATGTTGAGTTTCCTGTATTCGATCTTTGATGTCGGTTATAATTTGCGAACATAGAAGATGAATGGAATTCACACAACCATTTCGACTGAGTGCATTAGCCACAATGTTTGCCTTGCCCGGATGATATCGAATCTCACAGTCATAATCATTGAGGAGTTCGACCCATCTTCGTTGCCTCATGTTCAACTTTTTTTGATTGAAGATATGTTGGAGACTCTTGTGGTCAGTGTATATTTCACACTTGGTACCATAGAGGTAATATCTCCATATCTTGAGAGCGAACACGACGGCTCAAAGTTCCAGGTCGTGGGTGGTGTAATTCTTCTCATGTACTTTGAGTTGCCTAGAGGCATAGGCTATAACCTTTCCTCTTTGCATCAGTACACAGCCTAGACCTTGCCCTGACGCGTCGCAATAAACCACAAAGTCTTCACAACCCTCAGGGAGTGTAAGGATAGGTGCGTCACAAAGCTTTTGCTTTAAAGTTTGGAAGGCCTCCTGTTGCTTGGGTCCCCAAATGAAGGGTTTTCCCTTGTGAGTCAAGGCCGTGAGTGGAATGGCGATACGAGAAAAATTGGCAATGAAGCGTCGATAATATCCAGCCAAGCCAAGAAATAACCTAACTTCGGTAGGAGTGCGTGGCGCTTGCCATTCTTGTACTGCCTTGATTTTTGAAGGGTCGACATGAATCCCTTTGTCATTAACTACATGACCAAGAAATTGTACCTCTTTCAACCAGAATTCACATTTTAAAAACTTAGCGTAAAGCTTTTCGGTCTTCAAAAGTGTAAGGATAAGCCGAAGATGTCGCTCATGACTGGATTTTGACTTGGAGTAGATAAGGATGTTATCAATGAAGACTATGACAAAACGGTCGAGATAGGGTTTGCATACCCTATTCATCAAATCCATGAAGACAGCGGGGGCGTTAGTTAACCCGAAAGGCATCACCATGAACTCGTAATGACCATAACGAGTTCGAAAGGCAGATTTTGGAATATCTTCTTCGCGCACCCTAAGCTGATGATAACCAGAAAGAAGGTCGATTTTGGAAAAACCGGTGGCACCTTGAAGTTGGTCTAGCAGGTCATCAATACGAGGCAAAGGATAGCAGTTTTTAACAGTCAACTTGTTGAGTTCTCTATAGTCAATGCACATGCGAAACGTTCCATCCTTCTTCTTCACAAAAAGAACAGGTGCACCCCAAGGCGACGAGCTAGGACGTATGAATCCTTTGTCAGTCAGCTTTTGCAGCTGACTGGCCAGCTCTTGCATTTCCGATGGGGCTAACCTATAAGGAGATTTTGCGACTGTGTAGCACCAGGTACAAGATCGATTCGAAATTCAACTTCTCGCACAGGAGGAAGTCCTGAAACGTCGTCGGGAAATACTTGAGGGAATTTTTTCACGATTGGAATATCTTTGAGCTTCCTTTCTTTGCCTTCCTTCTTGACGATGTGAGCTAGAAACACGACGTAATCCTTGCGAAGGTATCTTCGAGCTTGAAGGCATGACATCAATTTGAGCCCTTTCGAAGGAGTTTCTCCAAAGATATGTAGTGTCTGACTGTCGGCGAGAGGAATACAAATGAACTTTTCATGGCACACCACTTCGGCGTGATGCTGACTGAGCCAGTCCATACCAATGATAACATGCGAAACTTCCCAATTTCATAGGGATGAGGTCAATCAAGAAATCGTGATCGTTTAGAGTAAGAGTACAATCACGTATAATAAAATTTAATGAAATGGGTTCTCCGTCAGCAACTTCCACCGTGATTGATTCGGCAAGTCTAACACGCGGTAAGTCGAGAATAGATTCGAATTCTAGAGATACAAAGCTCTTATCCGCACCAGTATCGAATAATATGGATGCATAACTACCATTTACGAGAAACGTACCATTGACTACATTGTTGTCAGCCCTTGCTTGGTTGGCGTTGATATTGAAAGCCCTTCCTCTGGCAGGTGGGGGAGCTTGGTTAGCTTGGTTCACCGGGTTTTCTTGGGCTTGGGCATTGATGATGTTTACCAGGCGTGGGCAAGTATTTCTGAAGTGCTTTGGGTCCCCACAGTTAAAACAGGCTCTTATGGGTTGCATCATGGGGTAATTGGGTTGGTAGTAAGGTTGGGCTATCCGTTGGGCAGGTGGTAGAAGTAAGGGTTGTTGGGCTTGGCTCACCATTTGGTTTTGGGTTTGGGTTAGAGGCTGATTGCGGTTTGATCGTTGGAGTGTACGGCAAGTTTGGATAGTGTGACCTGCACGGCCACAACTTGTGCAATGTTGGCAAGGGTTCTCAGGAGGGTGATGGTATTAGCAACGGTTACACTTTGAGTGTGGGCCAGTGTATGGCCTTTTGAATGGTGCGGCTGGAGGGGCGACTTGGGTGATTGGAGCAGCAGTGATGGGAGAGTTGATTTGGGTGACGGCGAAGTTCTTGCCATTTCGCTTCCTCTTACCAGCAAACTTTGAGGAGGAACCAGATGGGGTTGGAGTTGGGGTTTCAACAATCGTTCTCTTCTTCTCATCTTTAAAATCGCCATTTCAAATGCGATTTTCCGTAAGTTCCGTAGCTAATTCCATTGCGGCTTCGAGTGTTGCGGGTGAAGTGCTTAAAACCGAATCTTGGATTTTCGAGGGGAGGCCTCGAATATAGTGCTCTATTAAGCGGTATAATGGGGTGAACAGGCTGGGAACCATCTGGTTCAATTCAAGAAACCTCTTGTTGTAGGAGGTGTGATCCTCTTCCTTTTGCTTTAGAGAATAGAATTAATCTTCAAGCTTTTTGATCTCGCTTCTAGGGCAGAAGCGTCTTATCATTATTTCTCTCAATTCCTCCCATGATAAGGCCATGGCATCTTCCACACCTCGCTTACCTTTTTCCGTGTTCCACCAGGTAAGGGCTACTCCAAACAATCTTCCAGTTGCGTAACGTACCTTGCGATCCTCAGGACAGTCGCAATTGAGAAAGTGTTTTCCATCTCCTCAAACCAGTGGAGGAGAGCGGTGACACCTTCAATCCCTTCATATTTTGGGGGATCGCAAGACTTGAAGTGTTTGTAGGTGCATTTAGTGGTTTTGGGAGGAGGGTTGGCGATGTTTTGGCCTTCTTGGTTTGGAGGGTTGATGGGATTTTCGGCGAGAGCTTGTTGAACTTGTAGTACGATGTCAGGAAGTACCGCGGCCATTTGTTGAGCAATTTGCGTGGCCATGCGTTCGCTTGACCTTCCTGACCTTCTACCTCCTCTTAAGTGTCTAGCAGACATCTATAGGAATATATGTAAGGAGATTATGAGTTTGAGAATTTTCTAGGTGTCATGTGTCGTAAGAGAATGAAAACAACATTGATAATAACTGAAAATAACTTAACTACATCCATAGGATGTCTTGGGCTTGCTCATGTTTGGGCCTCCAAATGTCTCCCATACCATAGCCTGTATAGTCATGTGGGCCCCATGACTATTGGGCTTCGTAGGGTTCACATTGGTGTCGGCTGGTTAACACTCGCATCACCCGAATGAAAACCGTAAAACATGATTGCGAGATGTAAGGTCGGAGGGTGTCCAGGTGTAGACACAATGACAGCTCAAAGTGGGGTTAGTTCACATGACGTTTGGTATAGCATGCTTTGGCCTAATAGGTCCTTCGTACTCTCATCGTTAGTCCCCAGGTAGGCAAACTGGTCCTTTATTTTGGATTTATACGAATGCCAAGCCTAGACAGGACGTTCCCACTACTGGTACTCGTACCCTTCCAGTTACTACATGCCCGTCGTGAAAACTCACTTTGATGTGATTTGAAAAATATGAAAACATTGCAAAAATCTTTGAAAAGAAATCATGGAAACTGTGAAATCGTGAGGTGTGTGCTTTCATAGATATGATATGTTATGAGGATATGAACTATGATGAGCATTGCATATTAACATGTACTTGCGAGAGTGCTTGCATAATATTATGCGTGAAAATAAACATGAAACATATAAACATCATGAATTTTGCATGTAACACATAAACAACTAAAATCTAATCAACTATAGTATAGGCTCTAAGGGTCTAATAACCTATCCTATATCACTATAGTCACAAGCTTTGATACCAATCTGTCACACCCCGACCCGCAGCGGAATAAAAGTCGGGGCATGATTGGGTTATCACCAAAGCTCATGATATTTACTAATAAGTTTCATATTTATTAAATTCAAATTTACTTCAAATATCCAGCACAAATACCATACAAACACAAACATTAAACCAACGACTGTTCCAAACGAAATAAATTATTTTTCTAAGGCCATCCTATGTGTTTTCTTTCCTCCACTTGTTCACCTGTATCATGCGTAAAACAGAAAGTTTGGGTCAACAAAAGTTGGCGAGTGAACCTTAATAAAACATTTAAGTAATTTATATTGTTGTTTAAATAAAATTATGCATGAATCATATGTGAACAGATGTATATATATAACCAATTACAAACCACACTGAATGAACACATGACATGATGTATGATGTAATTGAGATCAAGGCTCAATCAAATGGAGCCGATCTAATGAGGCACTTGATGCTCAACCCGTATCCCACGAGGAACTGATGGGCCTAATGAAATGATTGCACTGAAATGATGAAATGTAACCACATATAAACCACATAACAACTATACACATTTGATCACGAAATGATATTAGCACAAGTGTTAAATAAAAAGAACTTGTACGACACATGATACACCCTAAAATATGATTAAAACGGGGAATTTGTAGAGATTCACTCACATTGGGTGCGTATTCTTGAGTGGTAATGAGAGCGCACGAGTTGTGGGTTTAACCGGCGAAGGAGTACTGACTCGTGTTGAAGAACACTTTAGGAACTCAAGATAGGAGGCTTCCAAAAGTTGGAAACAAGCTCCAAGAATGATAGAAAGAAGAACTTCACACTTTGCTTTGAAGTGTTTTGAAGTGGTGTGAAAAAAATTGAAGAATCATGGGGTATTTATAGTATTTTAGGATTAAGGAGGTGATGACAAGTGTCCTCAAGTGTGGATTAGTGTCCTAACATGTGTCAACACCATATTAAGTGTGGCAAAGTGAGTGCTAGGTATCAAAAATTGGAGATAGGTGGCAAACTTGGCGAAGAAGCAAAAAATATTTATTATTTTTTGACATTTTTGGCCCTTGGACTTGTATTTTCACTTGTTGCCATTTTAACCCCCTTTAACCTAATATTTAGGTTATATAAAGGTTTTAAGACATGTGTAACTTGGATTATGCCCAAAAATGTCGTGGATGTCGGTTCGTTCGGTTGTACGGTTACGCGTTTTGTAAAATAAGTAAAAAAATTAATAGTTATGTTAATTCATTAAGGTTATTTCCATTATTATTATTTTTTTATATAAGAAATATTTTAATACCTTAAGCAATATTAAAGAAGAAAATAACCGAATGCCATAAATTCATATACTTGATTGATAGTTTGGGGCGGGTTTTCGAAATCCGATTCACACAGATGTTACAGTCTCTATCTGAAATGATACTTAAAGGTACACCATGACGGCTTACGATCTCATTGATATAGATACGAGCTAACTTCTCGTTCTTGAAGTCCTCGCGAATTGGGATGAAATGAGCTGATTTGGTAAGACGATCAATGATTACCCATATGGTGTTATACCCACTGGAGGTGCGAGGTAACCCGGTAATGAAATCCATGGTTATATTTTCCCACTTCCATACAGCTATTTCGGGTTGGACAAGAAGCCCTGAAGGTCTTTGATGTTCAGCTTTCACGTTAGAGCATGTAAGGCACTTGGAAACAAAGATAGCGATATCTTTCTTCATGCCAGGCCACCAGTAGGTGTATCGTAAGTCTTGATACATCTTATCGGCTCCTGGATGTATAGAGTATCGTGTTTTGTGTGCCTCATTCATGAGGAAATCACGAAGGTTGTCGCGATCGGGTATCCAGATACGGTTTAAGTAGTAAAGAATACTATCAGATTTGGTTTCTATTTTGCGTTCGGCTCCACAAGATAGCTCATCGCGTACGTCATTTTCCGTTACAGATGTATGTTGAGTTGCCCGAATTCGATCCTTGAGGTCGGTTACAATTTGAGAACATAGGAGATGAATGGAATTCGCAAATTCAATGTCATAGCGTAAGCGTTTTGCAACAAGCTAGGGTTAGGGCTCGTGTTCGAGTTGCATCGATGTTAAAGGACGTTGTTGACGGTTCTCAATCTGCTACTATTGATGGAATCAATTGCTGTTGACGGAATATGCTCGTCTTCTGTCACACCCCAACCGATGGTGAAAACATCGGAGTAAGATGAAAATGAGATTGCAAGAGACTTCATAACGACTAATCGTGACAAGTATTTAAAATAACGATTTTTCATTTCATTCTAAGGGTGATACATCGTTTCAAGGGAAACATATAACATTTGGAACAATACAAATTAAACAACAAACCATAAGTTTAAATAAGCGCGCTTCTAGTCCTTTCTACTATAACCTGGTATTATTCATACTATGTTACATTAAACTATTATAACGTGCAATATCACATATGGTAAGAAACTATTTGTGCGTTTGTATTTGTTTTGTTACAACCATATATGTTTTAATCATAAAATCATGCAATAGAATTGTTGAATAAACAACCTATGAATTGTTGTAAAACACACTTTCACGAAGGAGAGAAGATGTGTAATTTGATGGTGCTATGAACTAGAACAAGTAAAGAATTTTATATTATCTTCGTTTGAAACATATAGTATCATTTTAAATACATTATATGTGTAATTATCCTATATTATTTAGCAAAACTACTTCATCTCACATCTTTTGTGCTCTTTGAACCACCATTAAGTGCACAAACTCACGTCTACATGGCACGTACTGAAGAAACACCAGTTGAACACAGGGATATCCGGGGATATATTAGTTACAATCGAGATATTTCTGCATAAAAAGGTTGCCTCTTCGCTCGTTCTTCAGGGTGATCTCACTCAGACTGATTTGCAAAACTAGCAGCGTCGTTAGTCTCGTCACGGGGAAAAGAGTGGGTTTTCTCCATGACCACACTCCGGCGTGAGAATAAGTATTTGTCGATTGCAAGTAATAAGAAAGTGAGCTCAAAGTAACATGCAATAAGTGAGTTCATATATTTCTGAATGAATTACCTTGTGGTTCGATACTTATTTTATAGCCGAAAATAAGTGGGCAAGAAATGGGCTGATGGGCCTTGGGCCCGGCCTAGACGACCAGAGATATCCGTTTTGTCCCTCTGCGTCGAACACTAATTGTTCCCTGCAGGAGAATTAATGTTCTCTGTCAGGAGGTGTGCTTTGTCGGATGTTGAATGGTGCCACATGTAAAGGCAGCTGTCTCTGGTGTCAGACCTGCTATCGGCCGAAAGTGGAGAAGGTGTGACAGTCATTGGCGTAAGTATGGTTGGTGCATAGTCTGACGTCTGCATTACTGTTCATGCGACACTGTCAGACGCAACCTGCCGAGCAACCATTGGTCACAACTCTGCCACTCCGTACCCTTGAATATAGTGAACATCTCTTAGTGTTTATCCCTTCTACGAGGTGTTAGTGCTTTCCGGCCAGCGCAGAGTGGCAGGGATAAATCCTTTGGTCCACAAGACTATGAGGTGCTCTCATGTTTGTCTTGGCCTTGCAAGGTTTTAGGAATCGTGGCTAGAGGGCTGGTTGATCTGCGCAGGGTCAATTAGCCTGCGCATCTAAGTCTAACTTTGTCATTGTGCCAAGTACACAAGGTTCGTTGTGCCAAGTACACAAGGTTCGTTGTGTGACTTATATTGTTTGGCGTAACTTGCCATTGCGCTTGAGTGCGCAAGGCTCGTCTTGTGACCTACATGTGTTGGTCTAATTTACCGTTGCGCTGAGTGCGCAAGGTTCATTGTGTGACCTATTGGTTCCAAGGAAGGCGCACCATTGCACATTGCGCGTAGGTTATCCTTGTAGTATGCTATTGAGGGTATGGTTCCTTGCGCAGGCGCAGGGTTTTCGGGACTATACCCTCCACGTACACATTTAAGGGACTGTTTGGCAACTTCTGAATGGGTAAGTGTTAAACCATAAGAGGTCTTAACCATTAAGAACCAATGTAATGCTTAATCATTAAGAGCCAATATAATGCTTAACCATTAAGAGGCAAATATCTAACCAATTCAGATAAGAGGTCTTAACCATTTAGACTCAGTATAATGCTTAACCATTCAGAGGAAAATGTCTGAACCATTCAGGCATCTACTGCGAAACAAACATTCTGAACCATTAAGTGTTGAACCAGTAAGAGGTCTGAACCATTAAAAGCTCATTAAAAGATGAGACAAACAACCCCTAACCTTTCCCATTATAACCTCTAATAACAATAACTATAGAATAATAAAATTTATACCATTGCCAACCATAAAACCAAGAAATAACATGTTTGCTTTTCCATCACCAGTCAAACATATGGATATCTTGTTTGGATTAATTATTTAAACGAGTTAATTACACGGATGGTCCTTGTAATTTGCTCTGCTTTTAAGTGTGGTCTCCGCCTGTTCAAAATCAAGGATGCGGTCCTTAAGCTTTAACGAATTGTAACACTCACAGACCTTAGCACTAACTGTTGTTAAAAAATTTTCCGTTAAGTAAGTGGAAATTAACCAAAATGCCCCTTACCTTTTGAAACCCACCTATTTTTTATTAAAATTAAAACAATTTATAAATTATATATATATATATATATATATTAGGGGAAGGTTCATTGAAAAAGAAATTTTATGTGAGAAGAAAAAAAGAAAGGGCATGATGGTAAAACATTAAATAGTTTATAACTCCTCTCATTAATTATGTTATCCCTCATTAATAAAAAAAAACATTATATCCTAGACATTTCAAAATTTATCCTACATATATCTTATAATTAACGGAATTTACCCTACACACATGTAAATTTACCCTACATATTTCAAAATTTATCCTACACATACTAAAATTTATCCTACACATGTCGAAAATTGTCCTTCACCATAAATTATTTTATCTTGAAAAAATATATTAAAAAATGAGTTACAAGTTTAATTAATTAGCTAATTAATAACAATTATAAATTTACCTATGTGCCATTTTTCATAATATTAAATACACACATTAAATGAAGTAAATAGAGAAATTCTATTAGTTTAAAAGTTATTCTTTTTATTTTTACAAAATTTTTCTTATCATTTGAACTCTCCACTATATATATATATATATTATATATAAACATAAGCATAAACCCCCCACCCTTTGGCCTCTCGTCCATCAAGATGCCACCATCGCCACAAATCTGCCAACTCAGCCCTCACCACCAATAACTGTGAAGCCACCACCACACGCCTTCATTTTCGCCGGTTGAAACCCCCACCCCTACACCTTCGCCTCCACCACACCTAATCGCTACCACCATAGACCGCCACACCTTTGCCAACTAAACTCTCACCACCTAAAATCGTCAACGAACCTCCGCCTCCGACCACCGAATCAATCGACAAGTTAATCAATTCCATACCTGTCAATCCCCGATTAGAAATAAAGTGGAATCTAAAGTTGACACAGACATTTGACATCGGCGAATATTCAACACCGTTATTGACGAACATCGTGACAAAGCTTAATTATGAGAACAGGTAGAGGTTCAATTGAATTAAAAGTGCGACGGCGCAAGACTCGAAAGCGACAGATGGCGACTGTGAGCAACAGACCCATGTTAGTCGATGGTGCCAGAGAGATCAGGCGCGAGGGGAACGAGAATGAGGTCATGCGTTCAGTTTTTCAAGACAACAATGAGAGGTGTGTGGTGGGAGCTTGGAGGTGTTGATTTGGTGAGAGTGAGGAAGAAAGGTGTGGTAGGTGTGGCGTGGTGCCGGTAGCGAAGGTGTAAAAAAGGCAGAGGAGGGTGATGATTGTGATAGAGTTGTGGTGGTGGTGTAACAATCATGATGAAGGGGGTAATGGGGTGGGGTTTAGTTTAATGAATATGAGATATGTTTGGTGGGTGGTTCCCATATATTTTAATTTATTTTTATTTTTTACTAAGGGCATAACTAGGGCTGCAAACGAACCGAACGAATACAGGCCAGTCCTTGTTCGTGTTCGTTTGTTAAGAAATATATGTGTTCACGAACTGTTCATGAATGCTTACCAAACGAGATTTTATGTCCGTGTTTGTTTGTTAAAGAAATGAACTTGTTCGTGTTTATTTGTGTTTGATTGTTAATTTAAGGCAACGAATGAAAACGAACGATAATGACAAATGAGCAAAAACTAATGTTCATGAACACAAATTGTAACAAACAAACGTTGATGAACAAAATATATAATACATTGACCCTTATTAAATAATTTATTTATCGGAATTTTGAAGTATTGAATAAAATATATAAAAGCTAAAAACACTAATGAATTATCGAACACAAACGAACACATTACCGAACGTTCACGAACATAAATGAACGTACCCGCCCTTTGTTCATGTTTATTCATTTAACTAAACGAACAAAAGTTCTTGTTTGTGTTCATTTTTTAATAAACGAACGAACAAAAACGAACTTCCCGCCAAACGATTCATAAACTATTCACCAAACGTGTGGTTCGTTTGCAGCCCTAGGTATAATAGTCATTTTACAAAATTTAACAGAGGAATTTAGTGACAGTTAGTGTTAAGGACCACCAGTGTTACAGTTCATTAAAGTTTAGGGACCACATCATAATTTGAAAAGGTTGGGACCAAACCTGAAATCAGGGTAAACCAAAAGGACCATCCGTGTAATTAACTCTATTTAAACGTACGGATATATGGATTTATTATTTAGATCAAACCCAACAAAAATAATACACATTTTTTATATAGGTATTAAAAGTAGGGCTACAAACGGACCAAACGAACACGAACAAGACCTTGTTCGTATTCGTTTGTTAAGAAATATATGTGTTCACGAACTGTTCATGAATGGTTAACGCATGAGATTTTAAGTTCGTGTTCGTTGGTTAAGGAAATGAACCTGTTCATGTTCATTTGTATTTGTTTGTTAATTATAGGCAACGAACAAAAACGAACGTTCATAATACAAATGAGCACAAACTAATGTTCATAAACACAAATAGAAACAAACGAACACAAACAAACGTTCATGAACATAATATATAATACAATGACACTTATTAAATATTTTATTTGTTGGAATTTTAAATAAAATATAAAAACTAAAAACACTAATGAACTATTGAACTTAAACGAGCACGCTACTGAATGTTGACGAACATAAACGAACGAACACGACCTTTGTTCATGTCCGTTTGTTTAATAAGCGAACGAACACAAACAAACTTCCCGCGAACGGTTCATGAACGTTCGTCGAATGTTTGATTCGTTTGCAGGCCTAATTATAAGTCCTGCGATTATTAGACTTTTACGAATCCACCAAAAGTGGTTTATCTAAATTATGTATATGATTACGTGTAGGGATGCAAATGAGAGGAGCTGCTCACGAGCTGCTCGAAACCGGCTTGATAAAAAAACTCGAAACGAGCCGAGCCTTATCGAGCATTAGCCTAAAATAAAGCTCTTTATTTATCGAACCCGAGCTCGAACATGGAATGTGAAGCCCGTCGAGCCTTAGTGTAATATTTAATAACATTTACCCTTATTTAAAGTTGTTTAGTAAGCAGGTCGGATCAAGCTTATTTAAACTTGTTTATGAGCCGAGCTTGAACCTAAAAATAAGCTTGTTTAGTAAACGAGCCCGTGCACAAACTTCGCTTATCGAGCTCGCAGCTTAAATGAGTCTATTATTTAAATTATATGTACTTAGAATATTATTTAATAGATAATAAACGAGCTGGGCTTGAGCTTGAAAAACTATTAACCTGTCCGTGCTCGTGTTACTAGTTTAACAATAAGACTGTGGGGTGTGGGCTTAAGTTGGGGGTGTGGGCTTGGGTTGCCCTTCAATGCCAGCTTTTTCACCTCGGGTTGGCGTCTGGGCATAACGTTGCCCCTTTGGAGTGGGTATTCCGCCTGGCGTGAGGGGGAGGGGTAGGGTGACTTAGCTGGCTTTGGATGACTACTTTAATTAAAAGAAAAATCCACATGTCTGTTCACGTCACACCACGCCCTATCTACACCCCACTTTTTTGGGATGATATGGTAAAGCCCACCTCCGCTAGTGTCTTGCAAAGCCGCCAACCCAAGCCCGCATCCCAAGACGTAAGAAAAGAAACTGTATATTATATTTTAAGAATAATCCTAGAGTTCAAAAAGGAGGGGAATAGGGAGAGGAAAAGACGGGGATTTGCAATCGGAGAAGCAGACGAAGGAAGCAATTGTTTGTTGGGAGATGAAGGAGAGATTAACAACGTACGTCATCGCTCTTCCTGCCACCTATCATACTCATACCAACACACCTTCACTCCTCCAGGTTACACACACAACACAATCGATTATGTTCTTTCACTTTTTAATCACATATCAAATCTTCATACATATAACCACTCCCACTGGTACAAACAACAAGACACTACCGCAGATTTTGATTTTTCTTTTGTTGCTGACAACAACAATAGCTGATTTTTTTTAATTCTGTTGTTAGGATTGTGAAAGTAAGAAGAAGAAGAAGAAGAAGAAGAAGAGGAAGAAAAATGATAACACGAAAAGGGGGGTAAAGCTGAATTATAATAATGACAACAATTTACCAGCCTCCAATTCCAGTACAAAGAACAAGAAGATTGAGGTTTTAGATGCAACTGATAATCCCTTTTCCCAATTTGTCTACAAAGGTTGCCTTTCTAACTCCTATTTTAAGACGACAGAAAAAGAAGGCCCTGATGATGCACTTAAAGTAAAGAAAACCACTACTCAAACTGTGAAACTATCACACTACTTTTCCAACCACCCAGATAAACAAAACTCTGTGGCCGAAGAAGAAGAAGAAGAAGCAGCGCTTGTCGTTTGCAAGAAACAGAAGCTTAGTGCACAACAAAAGGCCTGCTTTCCAAACCCAGTGAGTGATCAGGGGATATCAAAAAAAGGAAACTCTACTGCCGTCGAAGAAGAAGAAGAAGCAGTTGTTGTTTGCAAGAAAACGAAGAAACGTAAGCGTAGTGGACGACAAAAGGTCTGCTTTTCAAACCCAGTGAGTGATCAGGGGATATCAAAAAAAGGAGACTCTGTTGTTGACGAAGCCGTTGCTAGTACTAGTGGTTCACACGCTACTGAGAAGGTAAAGGCTAAAGAAGAGGTTGTTGTTTGTAAGAAACAGAAGAAAGATAAGCATTGTGCAAGACAAAAGGTCTGCATTTCGAACCCAGTGACAGACTCTGGTGATCAGGAGATATCACAAGCGGAAAACTCCGCTGGCGTCAAAGTGTCACACTACTTTTCAACCGAAAAACACGTTGCTTGCAAGAAAAACGATTCACACTCCACTGTGAAGTTCGTGTCACCCTACTTTCCAAGGAAGGCTAACGAAGAAGAAGAAGAAGAAGAAGAGGTGGTAGTTGTTTGCAAGAAAAAGAAGAAAGACAACCTTACTGCAAGACAAAAGCGAGATGACGCCTACAAAAAGAAGACTCCAGATAACACGTGGAAGCCTCCGCGATCCCATCATAATCTTATCCAGGAGGATCATATCCATGATCCTTGGAGGATTGTCGTTATATGCATCCTCCTAAATATGACACAGGGTGTGCAGGTCTCTTCTCTTCATCATATTTGTTTCTTGTCCGTCTCTTTTATGTATAGTTTAATTGTAGTTTCTTTGATGTCATCCTTGTTTAAAGATTTGACATCAGCTAAGTGTGGATTTTAAAATGTTGTGGTTGAGTTAATTTTGTTTTTCGTCCCTGTGGTTCGTTGAAAATAACCATTATAGTCCATTAGTTTAAAAGTTGCCATTACAGTCCATTAGTTTAAAAGTTGCCAAAGCAGTACCAGTACTTTCATTTTTATAACAATTACAATCCACCTCCGTTAACCTCATTCAGTTTACCGTTAAGTTTTTGGTGAAAAGACGAAAATACCCCTCATATAAAAAACAATATATAAACAAAGGAGTTTATTACGTTTTTGGCAACACCCTGCGTTTGATATAAACAAATCTCTCTCTCTCTCTCTCTCTCTCTCTCTTTCTCTCTCATGTTGTCACAATCATTTGTTTTCAACAAACCATAAGGATGAAAAACGTAATTAACTCATTTGTTTATATATTGTTTTCTAACTTAGGGGTATTTTTGTCTTTTCACCAAAAGACTTAACGGTAAATTGGATGGAATTAACGAATGTGGACTGTAATTGTTACAAAGGTGAAAGTACTGGTAGTGTTTTGGCAATTTTAAAACTAATGGACTGTAATGGTTATTATCAACAAACCAAAGGTACGAAAAATGTTATTAACTCATATATGTATTATGTAGGTGAGAGGGGTGATATCAGAGTTCTTTAGCCTATGCCCCGATGCAAAGACTGCTACAGAGGTTCCAGCAGAGGCGATTGAAAAGCTTATAACGCCACTTGGACTGCAGAAAGTAAAGACGGAAAGGATCCAAAGATTTTCTGAAGGATATTTATGGGATGACTGGACACACATCACTCAACTCCATGGCGTTGGGAAGTAAGTGACTGTGTTGTTTTGTTTTTGACTTGGCACGTTGATTAATGTCGTGATTGCACAGGTACGCCGCAGATGCCTATGCAATATTTGTTACGGGGCAATGGAGGCGTGTGATACCCGTGATCATATGCTAAATAGGTACTGGGAATTTCTTCATCAGAATGCACATTATTGGACAAATTAACGTCACACACAGACACCTTATAATTTTTACGATGACAAAGTCTTTTTTTGGATGTAATCGGACATAAGTATGGTGTAATTTTTTTGGGAGTTTTGATTATAATGGGCTAATATATGATGTTTTGATATTCTAATATCTGTTTGAAAGGTTAACCTATAATCTTGAATGCATTTCATTTTTGTCTAAATATAAGGTATAGGAAATATTGATCTCTAGACAGCCAGGAGTATAAACAAGTCGGGCCCCATCTAAGCTTGAGTTCAGTTCGTATAGCATAAGAGAGCTTGAGTTCAAGGTTGAACTATGTAGAGCTTTATTTCTAACGCCCGAACACATTTGACCTGGACTCGGCTCGTTTTTTTACTTTTTATTATTTAGTTATGTCATTTATGTATATCTATTTGGTTTTAAAAAACGCAAGACGTATAGAGGCAATAGGGTTTCGTAGCTGAAGCGCAAGGCACAAAGCGCAATAACGCATCGCTTTTTGTACGGGAAGGACAAGGTATTTATATGGAAAGAAGTTATATTTTCATAGTTTCTATTATCATTTACCTACAAAAATAATAATTTAATATATATTTATAATAACTTTTATGTATAACCTAAAGAACGGCAATTTTTTTTGTGAAACGCTCAATCTATAACTAACCAAGCTATATTTAAAAGGAATATTGAATTTTAATAATCTTAATTATTCGCCGTTAGTCTCTGGTCTCCGGAAAACCGTTTTTGGTCAGAAATGGACTCTGACTAACAGAACCCTAACGTCGTTAGTCTCTGGTCTCCGGAAAACCGTTTTTGGTCAGAAAAAAGGTTTTAAAGGTCCGATCTAATGTTACAATGAGGTTTGGGACAAAAATGTTGAGTTTTCTGGCAAAAAAGTTGAGTTTTCCGGCCAAAAAGAAGTTTTCCCGCGACTTCAATATTGGGATTTTTACTAGAAAAAGGTTTCTAAAGGTCCATAATAAGGTTACAAAGAGATTTGGGACGAAAATGTTGAGTTTTCCAGGCAAAAATATGAGTTTTCCGGCAAAAAGCGTTTTTCCGGGGACCGGAGACTAACGGTGTTAGGGTTCCGTTAGTTAGGGTCCATTGGAGGCCAATATATTAGTAGTTGAGACTGCCAGTGGTTACTTTTAAAGTTGGGACTATTGGTTGCCAAAATCAAATAGTTGGGATTATTAAAATCCAATATTTTTATTTAAAATAAATAAAACTCAAGAATTAAGAAAAGAATCGCTCCAACAATCACGTTCTGGTCCAGTTCATTTAACGAAGGAAAAGAAAGAAAGTGAAACGAAGAAAGGAAAGAAAAGAAAAGGAAGAGAAAGGAAAAGAATGATTTCTTTCCTTCCAATTCCGAAGAAAAGAAAAAAGTAAGAATTTAAAATATAATAATAACACTAATAAATCATATATTGATAAAGATTTGGTTCCAACAATCAAGTTCCCATAAAACTGCATCCAAAGAAGTTTATACTCAAACCATGTTACTGTATATGAATCATATGTCCCATACATAGACTCGACCTCCAGCCGTAGAAATCGCAAGCACCCCAGGCAACATTGGACGAGCATCCACGACATGGGATTGCATTTAGTTCACGATCAGCCATTGTATACGCAAGTTTCTTCCCCTCTACACATATAACGTCCACCCCTTTCTTCATATTCCCCACCATGATGAAAACTATCATCCCATCCCCATATGCCTCTACATAAAAATCATAATACTAATAATTATGCGCACACAAGTTATAATAGAACGTTCGCACACAGTTACTTACTTACCTAAATGACGAGATGAATCTGGATGTCTTGTTGGAGTGGTATATCATGGACTCAACTTCATAATTTGCTCCACTTATGAGCCCAATGTTATTGTCCTTACTGTTATACATATAATATGAAAACTTGTCAATATTCATAAATAATTAACGATCGATCGAATGAATGAATGAGGTACATACATACCTTGTGGTTGCTAGCAGGTTCCCAGAAGGAGAAAAATAGGCTGAATTGACAGTGTCCTTGTGTCTAACAAGCTTAAGGGGCTGAGGATGAAGATTGGCAAGTTTTCTCAAATCTCAGATGAATGCAGTGCCGTCTTTTGAACTGGTAGCCATTAAATTTGTATTTTGTGAGTTGAAATCGATGGTGTAAATCTGTTCCGCATGTAGGTCCCATGACATTGGACTAGGTTCCGAAGACCTTATATCTAAACTGCCAACACTTCCATAACTCTCCCCGATAAATAAAGAGTTCATATTGTCATGCGGTCTGCATATCGAAAAAACTTGATACGCGCTTGTGTATAATAGATCAAAACTCTCCTTTTCAACATCTAGTAAGCGAATAAATCCATCGTAACAACTAGTAATTATCTGCAATCACAAATCACTTACATATGTATTGTCATGCTATATGGATAATGGATATATGTACCCTGCAACAATATCCATGGGTACATCTCCAAGTTTGATAACTGTGTTCAACCGGACATGATCGCTCTAACCGTTTGGTTTCATAACGGTGAAATTTATAAAGTATGTACATGTATCTATACCCAATAAATATGTATCTTATACATCACGTGTTACAATTATGTGAGTTTAAGATTATTTTTTCACGCCTTCTCTTAAAATCATCCCTTTGTTTTATAACGCTTAAATCTTCGTTACACTATTTTTTGTATATCCTTTAGCCAATCCATATGATACACATATTTCTAACCTGGTAATTCATATATGCCCAAAGGTGAAGCTTGAAATATGTAGAATAAGGTTAGTTATTACCCACTAACAACAGCAATAATTAATATATATATATATATATATATATATATAAAGGTGACATTTGAGTCTTTCCTTTGCTCTTGTTAGGAGCTATTTTCTCAATCTTGTATATTTAATCAAAATAACTACATTTCTTTATCAAACTATTTACACACGTCAGTCATCAAGCAATCAAAATATAATAAAAGCACAAACCATGAATAATACCTTTGACAAGGAACAGGGATGAATAGAGATTCCAGAAACAATGCCTAAATGAGGGTAATAGACATATATTTCATCATCATCATCCGAATCTATATTCCAAAATCCAACATTTCTACAATAGTTTCCAACAGCCACCATCCTCGTATCTTTGGTCGGGAAGAACTTAACCTCAGTTATCCCCCCGGACAAAACTCGAGCGATGTTCTTCTTGTCGATTTTCATCTTCTTCACTTCAACACAAGTCTTGACCCCCTCTGAATTGTTGCTCATTGCCATGATCTTCCTTACCAGCTTTGTGTCATCCACTAGACAATTCGCAGATAAATTGTTCATGCTATCCGGGCCTAGATCTCTTGGTGACTTTTTAAAACCGATTTCTTCTTCGTAACATTTTAATTTTTTTCTCGGTGCCATGCTCAAGACTTAATTGGTCATCATAGACTTTCCCATATATATACATATATAAAGATTTGGTTTTGTTAATTTCAATATAAATTTCTCATATCCATAACAAAAATAATCATAAGTTAAAATTCATTTGAATGGGAAACTTGTGTAACGATTCAAGCCTTTTTTTTCTTTTTTGGCGGCTTCTACAACTTTATGTTTTTCTTCTTTTTCTTTGAATTTGTGAAAGTTGAAAGATCCTCACCTGTGTATTTTGATTTTAGATTTGCGGTTGCACACAATTCTTGCAGCATCTCATGCATCTTGACCATTCTCTCATGCTGAAACCTTAGGAACTTTGTTTGTTCTGACACAAAACTGTGCAATTCTCAGTTCTTCTTTCTCAGCTCTTTGACTTTATCTCTTAGCACGTTGTTTTCATTTACTTGGTTCTTTAGTAAACAAAATTGTTTGGCGGGATATGAACCGATTTCTCCGACAAACGGTCGAAGAGTTCTTGGAATGGTCGAGGTCTTCTTAGAGGAGTTGGCGGAGAGGCACGAATTGATGGAGTGAGGTTAGGTTGAGCATCCTTTGATGACCCCTCTCCCGTTTTTCTCTTAATATGCACAGAGGATTTCACTAGAGTGGATTCTTGAGGATCCAGAATCAGGCCTTCAACAAACTAGTTTAATTTCTCCTCTTCCTCTATCACAACAACTGGTGTTTCAAATTCTGTCATTTTTCTTCTTTTCATCCTTTTTCTCTATCTTTTCTGTTTCTCTTACGGCATGTATGGCCTGCATTCTTTCAATTTCTTCTATATTCGATCCATCTCTAATGCTATCACCCATTAGTCTTTCTAGGTTTTGAGATGCTTTTTGCTCTTCTTAGATTCTCATTCTTCGAAAATTTTCTTTCCTTTGTCTTTACATATTCTGACTAGTTGAGGTTCTTCTTCAACTTCTTCCTCTTCATTTGCTTGCTTTTCTCTAGCCTCTCTCACACCGTCTCTGTACTTTATGTAAGCCTCGAGTACTACTGGAGGTCTCCTTTTCAAGCATCACCCATTCTCTCGTCATCAGCTCAGTAATTTGCCTTCCTGTTGGAAGCTGAAATTTGTATAAGTTTCCATCGTTTGGTAGATTCTGATGTTGATTGTTGATGAGTAGTTGAACAAATCTTGTATACTAGGCCCATGTTGTTTTGTTGGCGTTGTCGACCATACAATAAAATATTAACCTAGAGATATTAAATGACTGGTTTGTTCATAGTTTCAGCATCGCTGCCGACCTCTCCATATTCCATCCATCATAACCGTCCTTTCGATGTGCGATACTTAGAGCAAAAATGTGTAACATGAATCTCTAGTCTTTGGTCAGCCCATTTCGCTTGATCTCGTTTCTTGTTCTGAAATCTCCCACATAATTCATTCCTCTGAATCCCTCAAGATTTCTTCTTCATTGGATCCTTGTGATTGTCTCCAAGGCTCAAGACTTTTCATACTCTTTCTTCAGTCACAATCACTTTCTTGTTTCGTACCATTGTTGTGATTAGTTTAACTCTTTCTATTGTCTTTACTTTGGCAGTCTTCCAGAGCTCTTTGATGTGTATGTGGTATATCTTTGGATTTGCTTGAACTGCTTAGTTGATCTTGCTCCTTGATAGCCAATCCATGATGTCTTCAAAATCTAGTTCTGGTGGAACTAGCGTTATGGGTTGGTTGTGCTTCCTAGTTCCATCCCATTCTAACGGTCCTTTCATTCTTAAACACATAGACAAGCAAAGTGAGATCTGGAATTAAAATAAAGAATTTGAACAAAAACGCAACTAAATACGCGAGTAAATACACTGCAAATCATTCAACAAAAGTTAATTACGCCGGCTGCGAAGTTATTTACACCAATAATATTTACATGTTTTAGTCAAATACGCGGATAGAGTTAGGTTATTTATGCGAGGACCAAGTTGCGTAATTAAGTCTGAGCTCGAGATCCAGTCTATCTACACTGATTACCTTGCGTATTTATCAAATAAGCAAGGTGCTCGAACTCACGTTCGAGACTTTAATTACACAACTCCTTGTCCTCAGTTAAGTACACGCTCTTCATTAAATACACGATCTTCATAAATACATGATCTTCATTAAATACATGATCTTCAAAATTTTATTCATAAACCCTCAAACTTCAAAACTTATCCAAAGATTAGACATAAAACAACCGATGATTATCAAACAGGCTTTTATGAACCGCAGTATTGCTGCAACTCAATGTTGATAGTGAGATTCAAGGATCCGACGGAAGTTTTGGTAAAATAGAACTAATTTGGTAGAATGTTATTAAGAACGGAGAAAAAGCAGAATAATAGTCATAGGTCATAAGCTTCCATTATACCGAAAGAGTATACATCTTGACAAGCTAGAGACATCTACCCTCGTGGATAGTGAGATTCAAGGATCCGACGGTTTTGGACGGAAGTTTGGGTAAAATGGAACTAATTCGGTAGAATGTTATTAAGAACTCAGTAGAAGCTAAATAATAGTCATAAGCTTCCATTCATACCAAAAAGAGTATACATCTTGACAAGCATCCGTTCATAAGTCTCTAGCATTTTCCTCCTAGGAACTCTAAAACTTATCAAACTATGAACACACGACGCTATATATAGACATCTACCCTCATGCGAACGGAGCCCATTTACCTTCGTACGAACTCATGATAACATACGTTTAGCCTTCTCCGCAAGTTTTGGTAGCAACTTAATCATATCACGATCTGAAAAATTTGAACTTCCTATGATCACGAACTAACGTGGCTGTGACAACCGGCAATTCCCGGTGGTAATTAAGCGCTTATCAAATGGTAATACCATTATAATTAATGTAATTAGACGTAAATTAACACGATCAGGCCCCTGGAGAGCCTAGGAACGTCTACTTGCTTCACATTACGTGATGTGGCGACAATCGATAACTTTAACGCGAAAGCGAACTGTTGCCGAACAAATACTGACAACGTTTGAAAACACGAATTTTATACTTGTATTATCATATAGATATAATTATGCGATAAATTGGATCGTTGAACATCGCAAAGCACAACCCGAAAGATATGCGGAAATCGAGACGCACCGAAAACGAAACGGAAGCCACAGAATAGAGATACGTCTAAATATTAAATATATTATGATATGTTAGGCTTCGTTTTCAAATTTTAACATTCACGGAAGAAACCAGAACGAAAAACGGATCAGAAACGACAAACAGGGCAACTACGCGACTTTAACGCAAACGAACGGATTACGCGTCAAAGCCCGACCCCCGATATAATTTAAAACATTTTCGAGTCTAGACGAATAAATTTCGATAAATAACAACACTCGGATCGAAAACGGACTATAAATGGTAACCGTAGCGAGATACGCAAACCGATGGATTTACGCGTCGTAACCGACTCGCGACTTGAATTTCACACGTGTAGGCTCCAAATAAACATTTTACGATATTCGGGTTTCGATAACGGGCTTGAGATACGTATTTGGGCTTGAATACACGATTCACGAGCCTTGGGCCCAACCCAATAACAAACCCTAATATATAAACAACCTAAACCTAAATTCCCTCATTTTACAAACCCTAGCACACACAACCAGACCCCCTGTTCTCTGCTCCCTCATTTCCGATCGCCGGAAGCCGGCGGCATTTCCGGTCGGTTCTCCGGCTGACGTGCACACCCACGACACCCCTTTTGTCTCCTGTCACACACACACCCGTATATACACGCAGACAGACAGAAACCGAGCAGATTAGAGAGAGAGTACGACGGGCGGATGAGAGATTGGCGGCAGTTCTGACTCCGGTCGGTTTTTCCGGCCGATACATACTTCACACCCACACCCTTTTCCCCTTCTAACACACACCCGCAAACAGATAGGTCTAAGAGAGAGAGAATCAATGATGGTCGGTTGTGGTTTCCAGTTTGAGTGGCGGCAGCGTCGCTCACGGCGGTGGTCGGCTGTGGTTTACAACGGTGGCAGTTTCTGGACGATCGGCGGCGGCGACGACGACGGGGGTGTTGTTTTCAGGTTGGGCGGTGGGGTTGGGTCGATGTTTCAACAACGGCAGCCGGCGGCGGCGACATCTTGCCGACCGACGGCTGTGGTGACACGGCGTTGGTGGTGGTTATTTTAGATGGTTCAGTCAAGTTTCATCTCCAATTCAACACAGTTCAGGTTTCGGTTCGGGTTCAGTCGCGGTTCGGGTTCGGTCAGCGAAGTTTTCGGTTCCGGTTGACTAGGTTCGACTCGGCTCAGCTTCGGTTCACTCCGGTCAACTCAGATCAACCCGTTTAGTCTGGATTGTTCAGTTTCGATATTACAGTTTTGATTCGATTTGAGTTCATTTCGGTTCAGTTTAAAAGTCTAAATGTCTGATTTCAGGTTTGGTGTTCGGTTCAGTGCGGTCAATAAAAGTCAACGGGTCAAACCTGGTCAACACGTTCAAACCTGGTCAACTGTCAGTCAATGAGTCAAACCACGACTCGGTAAAAATTAATTACGACACGAAATTTAATCATATTAGTTATAATTATTATTAGTATTTAATTCTCGCGAAACCGAGCTCGACCCGACCCGTTAACATTTCGATATCGCAAAAAAGTTTAAAAATAACAATTTAATTGACATACACTATCTTCGGATATCGCTAAGTTAAAAATCGAACCAGTGTTAGTTAAATATATAAATCGGAATTAAAATCGGCATTAAATATAAAACGGATTTGCATTCGACAAAAACCACGTTTCAATCATGACGAAAAACCATATATATATTGTTTGTTTGCGAGTTTGCAGGTTGCGTTTTGATAAATAAATCGACAAATAATATTATCTGGATCGTCCCAAAACAGAGGAAACTCTGCCCGATTTTCGTAAAATCCGTAAAATGAAAACGCGACATATTTCAAAGATTTAACGTCTGATTTCAAACGATTGTTATAAAATAAATATTAACATATATATTTATTGTAACGACGCCTACAAATCGATCTGATAACATTTCAACACGCGGGACTACAAGGCAACAAGTTTCGGCAATCCGTTACAATTGAAAGTAATTACTTATGCTAAATTCAAACGCCGAATTCGAAACACTTTTATAAGACGAATACAAGGCGCGTATTATTTCAAACGAAAGAATCCGGAAATCGTATAACACGAATATATATATATCTACGAATGGCGAGACGTTGAATACTTTTATAAATAAATATAGTTATATATAGTTCGAACGTCGACGATTCGGGAAGTTTAAATGTTGCTTGTTATATCTAATCAAACGCCTAAATGAAAAGCGACACGATACCGCCCGACTATTGCGCGAATACGCAATGTATTATTTATACAGATATATAGACAAGTATATATATACAACATGTCTTACGTAAACTACAAAGAAGTTATGAATTCATGAAATATAGTTATGTTTAGATGTAAACATATATTTCAGGTCGTTCGAAAACTAAGACAATTCTAAGAAAACCATAGGTTGGTTAACCGAGTTAAGTCAATAACAATTTCATAGAATCGTGTGAGTAAGGATTCGGTAGAGCTCTGTATCACGTAGTATAGCTACGTCATTCTTAGAAACATACAAGCTATTCCATTTTAGGAATACACTAGATTGCATGCTAGCAAGTCAAGTTGTGGAGACAACATTATGGAAATCACATTAAGCTAGCTTTGCACTGGATTATTCAGGTGAGTTCATAACCCCGACTTTTTACCGTTTTACATTTTTATAAATGTTTTCGGGAGTGGAAAGACAAGCAAGTTTTGCGAAAGCACACAATGTTTCGATGAAAAGAAAATCATATGTTTCTAAACCATGTTACAAACAGATTTCACACAAATGGTTTATGAAAGGTTTATGCTAAACTTACCAGTTTTCACAGCTGTACCAAGCTTTTCGAAACATGCATGAGTTTTATGACTAGTGCGGGATTGTCATAGTCACAACTAGGGGTGGGGCCCCAAAAATGACAAGAAAACATGGGCTAGGCCCAAAATCACAAAAGAACATGGGCTAGGCCCAATAACACAGATTTATAACAATTGGTATGTAGCTATGGGATTAGATTATAATAGATCACTGTGCGTAAGTAGGGAAATAACAATAGTAACCATTAATCACGTAGTGACCAAGGTGCAAAAGGTGTAGATCTATCGTGTTTGAGACACCCTCCACTCCTGGTATGATAACCGGTTAGGAGTGCTTTTGTGATCCAAAAATGTCAAAGAAGTCTCGGTTTGGTTACTTACTTATGGCACATAGGTCGGTGTATTAGCTACACACTGACAGATCCTTAGATTCCATAGGAAAACTACATACTACGATTTAAATACCGGTTTACAAAGATAACAGAAAACATTTTATAACCAGTTTATAAACATAACAGTTATATGCACGGATTTGCAAACAACATGGAAAACATTTCAATACTGTTATACAGACATGACATTTCAAATGCTTTGGGATACTATGATCCCAAAACCGGTTTTTCAAATGCAAGGCTTTCAAATGTTTTATGACTCATTTGAAACAAAAACAGACAAACTATGAACTCGCCAACTTTATGTTGGTTTTTCGCATGTTTCTTTCTCAGTTATGATTACAAGTATGGCACGGTTGGAAAAGTGGAACCCATGGGGATTCGAGTAGTTAGCGGGCGTTCATTTAGTAGAAACCTTAGCCATCACGTATGCTTCCGCTGTGCGATGAAGATGCCATTCGGTTCACGCCCGGGCTCTGATGAGAATGGATAACATGGGGGTGTGAACAGTGGCTCCAGATCTTATGTATCTCCAGTTGATAACACGAATTTCAAAAATGTCTGAATTTCAATGTATTATCTGAAATTTTTATTCCCCCTCATTTTTGAAAATTCTGACCTCTCTAAAACATACCACTGAATTTCCCCCTCAAACTTGGCAAATTTACTTCTCTCTATTCTCTGAAAAAACTCTACTAATACGGAAAATATGTCATTTTGGTCCATAAAAGTCAGTTTTTCATCAATGCGGATTTTACCTTAAGGCCCATTCATAATCACTATACCAAATGGTAATCTTTCTTCATAGGTATGCGTAACTACCCTAATATTTTCAACCCTTTGTGATTGTGTCATAAAATATGTCTTTGAAACCCTCGACGGTCTCCCCGAACAGCCTGTATTTGACGTTAAAATCTTGAAAAATTTTTCAATCACCAAATTTTTTCTAGACACTTGTCTCATCGCCACGATAAAAAAGATGCCTTTTTAGGCATTTTGGGTTGCTTTCGTACGAGGGTAGCTTACCTTCGTGCGAAGGTAATCTATCTTCGTGCCAAGGTGTTACTTCGTACGAATGTGGTACCTTCGTGCGAACGAAATTGAACACAAATTTTGATCCAAAATCTTTATTTCTTCAAATTTCATGATCATTCGTCCACTGATATGGTCGAAGTTCATTTTTAAACAATCCTATGGTTTCAGTTTTCATTTTTATCCATGGATTGTCCGTTTATTTGATGATTTAAGTCTAAAACCCCTCAAAAGTCCAAATTTATAAGTGTAGGTGATTCAATCAACTATTAGATCAACTGAATCGGTGTCGTTGCTCTGATACCAATTGAGATTCTAGGATCCGGCGTTTCTAGACAGAAGTTTGGTTAAAATAGAACTAATTCGGTAGAATGTTATTAAAAATGGAGTAGAAGCAGAATAATAGTCATAAGTTATAAGCTTCCATTCATATCGAAAGATATACATCTTGACAAGCTGGAGAAATTTTGGAAGCATTTCCCCTTTAGGAACCAGGGGGATTAGACGAAAGTTTCGGTAGAAAAGAACTAATTCGGTAGAATGTGATTAAGAACGAAGTAGAAGCGAAGGTCTAATGATTCATTCATACCGAAAGAGTATACATCTATATAAGATGGAATTTGTTGATGCACTTTATGTCCGTCACTATGCGAATAGGCTAGAAAGAATGTGTATTGAATATTGCATAGATTAGATACGTACACATGACCCAAGTGCGAACGAGAACTGCTCGTACGAGTGAAAATATGACTCGTACGAGTGATGAACAGTTCCACTCGTATGAACGACACTTCGTATGAGTGAAGCCTCGTATGAATGGTGCTTCGTACGAGTGACAGCCTGCTCGCTTCGCACGTGGAGCTCATGTCTATAAATATGTGTTGTGTGTTCATTGTTTGAAAAGTTTTGGAAGTTCCCCAAGGGAAATGCTGGCAGATACTCTCCAGGAATTTCGCCAGCCAGACAAGATGTATGCCCTATCGGTATGCATGAATGAATGCTTCCGCTGATTCTGTTTCTACTCACTTCTTAATAACGTTCTACTGAATTGGTACTATCATACACCCAGACTTCCATCTAGAACCACCGCCCCGGGACCCACAGAATTTCTCCAGCATTTCCCCTCTTGGAAGTCCAAAACTTAGCAAACTATGAACATACGAGACTATTTATAGACTTCTACCCTCATGCGAATTGAGCATATTTACCTTCGTCGAAGTGACTACCTTCGTATGAAGTGACCTCTAAACACCTCTCTCGTTCACACTTAAGTCATGTGTTCGTTTCTAAACTATACAATATTCAATACAAGCTTTATCTATACTATTGGCACAGTGGCTGACACACGCAAGATGCACTAACAATTCCCCCCTTGTATGTCATTGTCGAATCTTGATCTTGATCTTGAAATATGAGAGCCGTTTTGAATATTCTGCAACTTCAATCAGGCATCTTGAAATCTTCAATTGATTCCCCTTGATTTATGATCCAGGCATGCATTATCTTCATTATGCACAAACTCTCCCTAGAATGAATCTTCAAGTCTTTGTTTGCATCGTTCCCAACCTCCTCTGATTTTCTTAACTGTAATCTTCACGACTAACACCAACTTAGAAACTAATCGATGTAAAATCTCCATTTCTATGATAAGCACATCCACATTCGGTTTTAGCGCACTCCACTGCTCAATCCTTTGATCTTCAAAAAAACCAACCGACAATTGAAAGAAACTTCGAACATCACACTGATAAACTTCAAGTCCGTGAATTCTCGCGAAAGTTTGAAATCTCGTCCTTCGTAATCACTTTTATGCACAGTCCTGAAAGATTGATCAGCAAAACGGTAATATCTTTAATCAACAAACCTTCATCGAATAACAAATCATCTGGTAACACATTCAGATCTAAGAAATATTCTTTCACGATCAGAATCACATTCTTCCTCTAAAGTCAAGATAATAGATGTTTAGTTTTCTTTGATAGTAACGGCAACAACTTAATCAACAAACATCACTATTTCCTAGCGGTTAGTCCGAAAAACAATTCCTCTTCTCGAAGATTAATCATTCTGACACTTTAGACTATTAGAAAACTGTGATATCTTTTAAATATCGACAATACTGATGCATGTCATGACTAATCCTTCTGACTGGCTTGACAAATACCCGGGACTCAAATCGTAAGACATCAATCTAGTCACGATCTGAAAAATCTGAACTTCCTATGATCGTGAACTAACAAATCAAGATCTTATACACCCTCGGATAATCTGAAGTCCGAACCACTTGAATATTGTTGCAAGTCACGAATTTCAAAAATGCCAGACTTTCAATATATTATCCGAAATTTTTATTCCCCCTCATTTTTGCAAATTCTTACATCTCTAAAACTTATCACAGAATTTCCCACTCAAATCTGGCAAATTCAGTTCGCTCTATTCTTTGAAAAACTCAACTATACAGAAATGTGTAATTTTGGTCCACAAAAGTCAGTTTTTCATTAATGCAGATTTTTCATTAAGGCCCATTCATAGTCACTAAACCAAAAAAAAAAAACTTTCTTCAAAGGCATCAATGACTACCCCCATTATCTTCACCACTCTGTGATTGTGTCATCATATCTATTTTCTGAAGCCCTTGACGATGTCCCCAAACAACCCATATTTGTTGTTAAAACCTCGAAAAATTTTTCAATCACCAATTTTTTTCTAGACACTCATCTCGTCGCCACGATAAAAAAATGCCTTCGTACGGAGATATTTATCTTCGTGCGGAGGTGACTACCTTCGTGTGAAGGAAGTACCTTTGTCCGAACTTAGTCGAGTCCGTACGAACGAATCTGATCACATTTTTCGATCAATGGATTTATTTTTAAAATTTCAAGATGATTTTTTCACAGACATGGTCGAAATTAATATCTAAACAATCCTATGGTTTCAATTTTAATTTTTGTTCATGGATTGTTCGTTTATTTGATGGTTTACATCCTAAACCCCTTAAAAGTCGATAATTCATGAGTGACTACTTCGTACGAAGTGACCTTGAAACACCTCTCTCGTTCGCCCTTAAGTCATGTATATCTAAACTATACAATATTCAATACACGCTCTATCTATCCTATTCGCACAGTGGCGGACACACGGAACATGCAATAACAAATATACGATTTATCTTTACCTTAACACACTTGTTCAATCGATCCAAAATCAGTAATAAGATTTGAGAGTTATATGTTTGATGATATTGGTTTTTGAAAGTAGATAAGATGATGGGTTTAACAAAATCGGATAAACATATATACTTTTCAAAATTTACCTTCAAACATATTAATAAATACGTTGGAATAATAATTACGCCGCCTTTGTGGATTTATCTTATCCATTCACAAGTTTTAAAAATGTTTTCAAAACGCATGATATATACGCTCAATAATTTTAAACCTTCTCAAAAAGCGTGCCCTTTCTTATTGAAAATCATGCGAAATTTTAAAAATAATTTTTAAGGAAAAAAAAAATTAAGCAATTTGGACACCAAAATTTGTTTTTTGAGCCGAGGAATCCCTTTTCATGCTTTTCTTTTATTTGACACTTGTTGATTTTCTTGTAAAAGATCATACTCGAAACACTTGTAAGTTTATTATTTTTGTCTTTGTATTTCCCTAATCGAGACGCAAGAAAAACTGTCAGTATGTTTGTCCCTCTAAATCCATGCATCTTTCTTTTAACATGCTTAAGGTGAGAATTTTATCATGTTGTGGTAATATTGACAAAAATGTCAATGGACCCCACTCAAGCTAGAAGGGTAGAATACTATGTCTTTGAGTGCCACATCAGGACATACCCCCACGATCAAGGTATGTGCAAAGCTTCCTCATTCGTTTGAAAGATAAAGAGTTAGGGCATTGGTGATCATGTATCTATTTCCATACAATCAAGACGACCAGTGTTGACCTGACTGGTGCTAGGCAGATACCTCATTGTGGTACGACTATTTTTAAGTAACTCGTTTAGGCACAGTTTCAACATTGCTACCGACCACTTCATATTCAATCCATCATAACCGCCCTTTCGATGTGCGATACTTATAACAAAAACGTGTAAAATGAATATCTAGTCTTTGGTCAACCCGTTTCGCTTGATCTCGTTTCTTGTTCTGAAATCTCCCACATAATTCATTGCTCTGAATCCTCAAGGGTTTCTACTTTCTTCATTCTCATTGGATCCTTGGGATTGTCTCCAAGACTCAAGACTTTTCATACTTTTTCTTCAGTCACGATCACTTGCTTGTTTCGTACAGTTGTGATCGTCTTAACTCTTCAATTGTCTTTACTTTGACAGTCTTCCAGAACTCTTCGATTTGTATGTGGTAAATCTTTAGATGTGCTTGAACTGTATTGTGGGTCCCGGGGGGGTGGTTCTAGACGAAAGTTTGGGCGTATGATAGTACCGATTCGGTAGAACGTTATTAAGAAGGGAGTAAAACATAATTAGCGGAAGCATTCATTCATTCATACCGAAAGAGCATACATCTTATCTGGCTGGCAAAATTCCTGGAGAGAATCCGCCAACGTTTCCCCTCAGGGAACTTCCAAAACTTTACAAACAATGAACACACAACACATATTTATAGACATGAGTTCCTCATGCGAAGCGAGCAGGCTGTCACTCGTACGAAGCACCATTCATACGAGGCTTCACTCATACGAAGTGTCGTTCGTACGAGTGGAACTGTTCATCACTAGTACGAGTCATATTTTCACTTGTACGAGCTAGTTCTCATCGCACTTGCGTCATGTGTTCGTATCTAATATATAAAATATTCAATACACACTCTTTGTAGCCTATGCACCTAGTGACGGACATAAAGTTCATCAACAAATTCTCCCTTGGATGTCACTGTTGAAGCTTGATCTTGTTCTTGAAATCCGAGAGCCGTGTTTGAATATTCTGCAACTTCAATCAGGTATCTGTTGATGTCGTAGAACGCATCAACAAATCCCCCTTGATGATCTGGGTTTGCATTATACACGTTAAGCAACACCTCCCACTGAAATAATTTTCTCTAGAAATTAATCTTCAAGTCTTTGTTTGCACGGTTCAAGACCTCCTCTGATTTGCTTGATCTACAGATTTCTCAAATATCACCAACTTGAAATTAATCAATGTAGTATCTCTGTTTCGACGTTAACCACATCCGTGTTTGGTTTAGCGCACTCCTCCGATGCTTGATCCTCTGATCTTCAAACCCAACCGGAAATTGATAGAAACTTCGAATTACCACAACGAAAAATTTCAAATCAATGAATATCCACGTAAATCTGAAATCCGATTTCCGTAATCACAATTAATCAGCAAATCGGTAATCTTCTCAATCAGTAAATCATCATCGGAATCATACTATCTGGTAACATATCGAATCTGAGAAAGATTCTTTGGCAATCAGAATCACATTCTTACTTTTTAGTCACAATAACAGATGTATAGCTATCTCCGCTAGAATGGAGCAATTGAAACTACAAGACATCCTTGTTTCCTTGTGGTTAGTCCGAAAAACAGCTCATTTGCCTTGCAAAGTTAAAGATAAGTAGTCGTATGTGCTTCCACTTCCACAACCGGATCTAGCATTTAACCCTTGTGCATCAATCTGTATCATGATCTGAAAATTCTGAACATCTTTTGATCATGACGGTCCAAATGTATAGTCTATTTCGTGAATAGACATAAATGTTATCTCATTACTAATGAATCTTCGATCCTCTATGTTTCCCAGATAATCTACAGCCGGAACCACCCGATTATTGTTGCATCGTCACGAGTTACAAAAATGCTAGAATTTTAACTTATACGTGAAAATTTTTATTCCCCCTCATTTTTGCAAATTCTGACGTCTTAAGTTCTTATGTGAATGAAGATTATGGCGCGACTGCAGTATATGGTACTTAAATTTTGCGGAAAATTTCCCAAAATTGTTGTTTTGATCAAATGTTGATTTAACGTCAAGGCCCATTAATAGTCACTACACCAGATGATCAACGTTTTATGCAGGTACCAGTGACTACCCCAAAATCTTCATCATTTTGTGACCATATCATCAAATCTATACTCTGAAACTCTAGATGGTGTCCCCGAACATCCCGAATTAGACGTTAAAATCTTGAAAAAATTTGTAATCACCAAATTTTTTTTGGTCACCACTTCGTACGAGGTGAACTTCGTACGAGTGGTTCTTCGTACGAGTGGTGCTTCGTACGAGTGATAAATTGTCACTCGTACGAGCCACAGAGGATCACTCGTACAAACGAAACTAATTACGTTTTTCCAGTCTAGAATCTTCATTTCTTCGAGTTTCAACATGATTATTGCACAAATCTGGTCGAAACTCAGTTTTCAACAATCCCATGGCTTCAATTTTACATTATGTCCATGGATTGTCCGATTGTTTAATGTTTTACGTCTAAAAACCTCTCATACGTCCAAAATTCATGAGCGTAGGTGATTCATCAGCTGTTAAATTGAATGAATCGGTACAATGGCTCTGATACCAGTTGTGAGTCCCGAGGGTGGCTTTTCTAGACAGTGGGCGTATGATAGTACCGATTTGGTTGAACGTTATTAAGAAGGGAGTAGAAACAGAATCAGCGGAAGCATTCATTCATACCGAAAGAGCATACATCTTGTCTAGCTGGCAGAATTCATGGTGAGAATCCGCCAGCGTTTCCCCTTAGGGAACTTCCAAAACTTTTCAAACAATGAACACACAACACATATTTATAGACGTGAGTTCCTCGTGCGAAGCGAGCAGGCTATCACTCGTACGAAGCACCATTCATACGAGGCTTCACTCGTACGAAGTGTCATTCGTACGAGTGGAACTATTCATCACTCGTACGAGTCATATTTTCACTCGTACGAGCAAGTTCTCGTCCGCACTTGGGTCATGTGTTAGTATCTAATGTATACAATATTCAATAAACACTGTTTCTAGCCTATTCGCAAAGTGACGGACATATAGTGCATAACATGTATAGTTGATCTTGCTCCTTGACCGCCAATCCATGATGTCTTCAAAATCCAGTTTTAGTGGAACTAGCATTTTGAGTTTGTTGTGCCTCCTAGTTCCATCCCATCCTAATGGTTCTTCCATTCTGAAACACATAGACGAACCAAGTGAGATCTGGGTTCCGGAACATAACTATTAGGTTAGATTTATATTTACAAAATGGAATTAAAATAAATAATTTGACCAAAAACACAACTAAATACACGAGTAAATGCGCTGCAAATCATTCAACAAAAAGTTAATTATGCCGGCTGTGAAGTTATTTACGCCGGTAATATTTACATGTTTTAGTCAAATACGCGGATAGAGTTAGGTTATTTATGCGAGGACCAAGTCGCATAATTAAGCCTGAGCTCAAGATCTAGGCAGCGTAGATAACTATCTACACTGATTACCTTGCGTATTTTTCAAATACGTAGGGTGCTCGAACTCGCGTTAGAGACTTTAATTACACAACTCATCATCCTCATAAACCCTCAAACTTCAAAACTGATCCGAAGATTAAACATAAAACAATCAATGATTATCAAACAGGCTCGTATGAATCGCTATATTGCTACAACTCAATGTCCGATTTATCTTTACCTTAAAACACTTGTTCAATCAATCCGAAATCAGTGATAAGATTTGAAAGTTATATGTTTGATGATCTTTGTTTTTGGAAGTAGAAAAGATAACGGGTTTAACAAAAACGGATAAACATATATACTTTTTAAAATTTACCTTCCAGCGTATTTACAAATATGTTGGAATAATAATTACGCCGCCCTTGTTGATTTACCTTATCCATTCACAAGTTTTAAAAATAGTTCCAAAATGTATGATAAACTTTCTCGAAAAAATGCCATTTTAAAATTGAAAATCATGCAAAATTTGAAAAATAATTTTAAGAAAAACAAAAATTGAGCAATCTGGACACCAAAATTTGTTTTTTGAGCCGAGGGATCCCGTTTCATGATTTCCTTTTATTTAACGCTTGTTGACTTTCCTGCAAAAGATCATACTAGAAACACTTGTCAGTTTATTGTTTTTGTCTTTATTTTTCACTAATCGAGGCACAAGAGAAACTGTTAGTATGTTTGTCCCTCTAAATCCATGCATCCTTTTTTCAACACGCTTTCGGTGAGAGTTTTGTCATGTTGTGGTAATATTAACAAATATGTCATTGGACCCCACTCAAGCTAGAAAGGTAGAATACTATCCCTTTTTGTCCCACATCAGGACATACCCCCGCGATCAAGGTATGCGCAAATCTTCCTCATAACAATGGAATATATTGATCTCATTCGTTTGAAAGATAAAGAGTCTTGGCATTGGTGAACAGGTACGCACTACTTGACAATCAAAGTGACCAATGTTGACCTGACTGGGGCTAGGTAGATACCTCAATGTGGTACGACTACTTTTGAATAACTCGTTTAGGTTAGCTTCTTCATTTGCAGGCTTTTTGGCCTCTTTGGTGCTTTTTAAAAACATTCATAATCGTGTCTTGGTCTGCATATACCTGGATGCAACACAAGAGCGACTATGATATCCCCAATGAGTAATCAATATAAAGACCTGAAATGTCAGACTTTGGCAATCTATCAATGCAAGATTCAAGACCATTAAGCCATATGCCACAACGTGTTACCCACAAGATGCACAATATTGTGGGTTTTCGGAATTTTTGGGTGAATTTTATCTTTTCGCCTAATCGCATTTTACTCGATGGTGTTGCTGAATCTACTGACACATGGTTGCTTGGTACCCCGATTCTCCTTGCTTTTCTGTTTCAAAAATAGACAAGGTGTTTGAAGTTTTCTATCATTTCTTTCATAAACAAGTGTCTGGAAGAGATCAAATTTTCTTTTTAATTTTCTAGATAACTTCCCCCTTCATTTTTTTTTCGTATGTCCATTGCCGAAAAATAAATTTTAATAATCAGAAAATATTTTTGATGGGCATAGTTTTAAGAGAATTTGGTTATTTTAGAAACAAGTTTTATCAAAGGCTGTTGTAAAAATGTCAGCTCTCTGTTGTGTAGTATCCACTGGCACCACTTGAACATATTCCTTTCATACGCATCTCGAATTGCATGAATTCGGGTTTCGATGTGTTTTGTCTTCGAGTGATGGATTGGATTCTTCACAATTCCTGGACATGCCTCATTGTCGAGGATTATCGGAGTCTTCATGATGTTGATCCCATAATCTAGGAATTGATTTTGTATCTAGAGAACTTGTGAATTGTCACACCCCGACCCGCAGCGGAAAGGGTGATCGGGGCATGATTGGGTTATCATCAAAGCTCATGACATTTATTTTAACGTTTCATATTCATTAATACACTTTAATGGAAAATTACAATCAATATTACAACATGTCCTAAATATCAATCTAGGCTTCATTGTTTTCTTCTAAGGCATTTCCTATGTTTTCCTTGCTTCATCCAGTTCACCTGTATCATGTGTAAAAAGGGTTTTTGGATCAACAAAAAGTTGGCGAGTGAATCTATGGAAAACATTTGAACAAGTTTATTTAATTGATTATGAAATAAAGTGCACAACCACACATGAGTAAAAATAGATGTAAACTTATTCATAAATCAATTTAATATTAAACAATACACACATGAACAATAATGGATCGTTTAGAGGCACGCGTTGCTCAACTCGTCTCTCACGAGGAACTGATGGGCCTAATGAATGAATTGCATAAACATGATAATATGAAAGACATAACTACAAACAATATAAACTCAATAATACACACATGAACAATAATGGATTGGTTTTGAGGCACGCGTTGCTCAACTCGTCTCCCACGAGGAACTGATGGGCTTAATGAATGAATTTCATATAAGTTGACAAAATGAAATACATAATCACAACAATATAAACAATCTAAGTTTAGATCACGATATGGTATGGCACAAGTTTAAATAAACGAGTTAATTATTTTGTGACACATGACACACTCCAAAACGTGTAATTAAAAAGGGGGAGTTGTAAGATTCACTCACAGTGGGTGCGTTCGGTTGATGATGTTGAATGCACGCGAAGTGGTTTTAACCACGAGTGAAATTAACCTAGATAAATAGCATTATGGTTTGGTAAGTAAACGGATTTTATTAATCCATTTTAGTAGGATTGTTGGGGGTATTTTTGTGAGTTTAAGGCTATTTTCTAACCTTAAAAATATTATTTTTAAGTATTTTTAATTGATTTTTAATTAAAATAAATAAATAAAAATAATTAAAAAAGTTGACTTTTTTGACCGTTGACCGTTGACCTTTGACCTTGACTGTTTGACCGGTTCGTATGCGTGTAAGTGTGCGCTGAGTGAGGCTCGAACCCGAGACCTCCCGTACGCGTGCACGCAGCTCTACCAACTGAGCTACGTGTCTAACCCGAAATATTTCTGTTTTTAATTATATTTATATAATAATTAGATTAATCCGAAAATCAACTTATTTCTAAAAAGATTTTACCGAATCGGACCGGTGCTCTCCACAGGTCTCGAACCCGGGACCTGTGGGTTGAGTTAACACACAGTCCACCGCTGGACTGTGTGTCTAACTTGTTAAATAATCCGATTTATATTATACTTATGAACAAACTTCATTATTTCATTTCTGCCTTATTTTAAAAAGTTAGATAATTGTCCGGATCGGTGCAGTAGACCGGACTCGAACTCGTGACGTGTGTGTAAACATTCACACAGTCCACCGCTGGACTGTGTGTCTATCTTGGTTTTTATTACGGTTATTATTAAACTTAACATGTACAGCGGTGACTCCGGTTCGGTTAGCAAAAAAAACATTTTTATTAAGGCAAGCATGCGTGGGACAAGATTCGAACTCGAGACGTAAGTGTGTTTAATGTGCACACAGTCCACCGCTGGACTGTGTGTCTAACCCGAGGTATATCTTGATTTATAATAAACTTATATGTTACCGAAACTTCGTCTTCTTCGTCAGTCTTAACCAGAAACGATGACTGACTGGTTCGAAGTTTTAATCAGGTTTCTTTAGCGTTTTATGATTAATTATAGGTGAGATAAATGAAAAGAATGAAAGACTAAGCGTTAGATATACCGAAATTGGACTCCTCTGTTTCTCCGGCGGAACTCCGATGTCAGCAGACTATTCCGGCGACTTGTGTCTTGCGGCAGAGAGTCTTCAACGAGCTTGAGATGAATGTGGGTGGCTTCGGTATGAGTTCTGAGTGTTCAGTGTTTAGAGCAAGGCACAGAAGTGAAAAACCCGGTTTTCCGGCGATTTGCAGGAGATTTCTGGCGAGTGAGTTTTCGCCAAGAAAGGGTGCGGTTTTGAGCGAAAAAGCTTGCAGAGGTTCGAGGGGGTATTTATAGGGCAGGTCATCGATGAATTTGGTCCGATTTCCGACTTGATTCAAAGTCATTACGTTTTCCGGCGGTTATAGCTTGTGTCCCGGGTTCAGGCGTCGGTTATAACCGATGTGGGTTTAAATGTTAACGTTAAGACTTGAAGAAACCGTCAAATCTCGGAGATCGCCGGGATTTCCGACGACTGAAATTTGGGCGCCGGTTTTGAATTCGAGAATCATGATATGAATTAATTGATTCTAATAATTAACAAGGAACACTAGTGGCGCAGTGGTTGAGTGTGTGTGTGTTAAGTTTCTGAACGGTTGACTGACCCGGGTTCGAAACCCGGCAGAACCATTATATTTTTATTTCATTATTTTTAACAATTTTTCAAAAACAAATTATATATTCCAATATAATAATTAATTATGTATCGTTTAAAATTAATTTGGGCATTAAATACGCCACGAAATTTTAAACTGATTGTTCGGTTAATAAACGGAGCGGGTTTGATAAAATCCGTTTTTTGACGGATGTTACAGTATCCCCTGCTTTTTAGAAATTTCGTCCCGAAATTTAAGTAGTGTTATATTTAACTAAATATGATGGTGTTTAATTTGACAGTTACATACTTAGAAGAAAAGTAAGAGTTTAAATTTTTGTTAGAGGCGGTAACGTCCCTTGTAAGGGTTAAGTACCCTATTACAGGAATCGCTTTTTGTTGCCTACTGTAAAAGTATTGATAAGCAGAATTTGCCTACTGTAAGAGTTTGGATATGTTTGGAAGGATATGGTTATATCCTAAGGCAAAACTTCTAATACTACAACCTACATGGAACTTCTCATAACCGTCTAACAATACCTCTGATCCTTTGACAAGAATACTTATATATAGGAAGTACCAGCGGCGTATCCACCATATTCTTGTCAAATTTTCATTGGTTTTATCAGTAAGTTATGATTGGTTCTATGACTATAGAACATAAATAAACACAATAGCTAATATTTGAATCCACATTCTGATAGCATATATGTTTGAATGGTGACAGTTCCTCTCTCGTTTGTTATGACGGAGAGGTTAGTTTATGTAGAAATGGAACACAATCCAATTTCTTTAAATAGCGAGATGATATAACTGTAACACAAATTTTAACCAAGGCAATACTAATTCCTACATGGAACTTCTCATAACCGCCTGATAATGCCTCTGATCCTTTGGCAAGAATACTTATATATAGGAAGTACCAGCGGCGTATCCACCATATTCTTGTCAAATTTTCGTTGGTTATATCCGCAAATTATGATTAGTTACCAAGAAACTACTAAATCCTACATAGAACTTCTCATAACCGTCTGACAATGCCTCTGATCCTTTGACAAGAATATTTCTATATAGGAAGTACCAGCGGCGTATCCACCATGTTCTCGTCAAATTTTCATTGGTTTTATCAGTGAATTATGATTAGTCCTATGTGACTCTACAACCAATACAACAAACACAAAATACTGATAATGAAAATGTCTGTGCGATCAAGGCTCAATCAAACGGAGCCGATCGTATTGCATGTACTGAAAATGAAAATGTCTGTGCGATCAAGGCTCAATCAAGCGGAGCCGATCGTATTGCATGTACTGAAAATAATAAATTTAATCTAAACAACAATCACACAAACAGCTTATACATGGAACCTCTCATAACCGCCTGATAATGTCTCCGATCCTTTGACAAGAATACTTATATATAGGAAGTACCAGCGGCGTATCCACCATATTCTCGTCAAATTCTCATTGACTTTATCCGCAAGTTATGATTAGTTCTATGTGACTCTACAACAAACACAACAACCACAAGATACTGATAATGAAAATGTCTGTGCGATCAAGGCTCAATCAACGGAGCCGATCGTATTGCATGTACTGAAAATGAAAATGTCTGTGCGATCAAGGCTCAATCAAGCGGAGCCGATCGTATGTGGGCACGCCAGATTCGAACCTCATAATGAAATGGGGAACATGCTCAACGCTCATAATGTAATGGGGAGCGGCGGCCTATGAAATTGCATGTACTGAAAATAATAAACAATAATTACTCAAACAGTTTACACATGGAACCTCTCATAACCGCCAGATAATGCTTCTCATCCTTTGACAAGAATACTTATATATAGGAAGTACCAGCGGCGTATCCACCATATTCTTGTCAAAGTTTCATTGGCTTTATCCTTAAGTTATGATTGGTTCTATGTGATTCTAAAACATAAAGAAAAACATAAAATTAAACGATTGGAGTTGAATCTGGATCTTCGGTGAAGAGGACTAGTTGGGTATCTTCGTTTGGGCCGTCATTATCTTCGACAGGATTGGCGTTGATGTTGAAGACTCTTCCTCTTGCTGGTGGCCTAGCGGTTGGGTTTTCTTGGTTTACTTGGTTAACTGGGTTTGATTGGGCTTGAGCGTTTATGATGTTAACCAATCGAGGGCACGTGTTTCTAAAGTGGGTAGGGTCGCCACAATTGAAACAAGCTCGAACATATGGGAACATGGGGTATTGGGGTTGTTGATAGGTTTGGACCATGTTTTGAGTAGGGGGGAGAGATTTGGTTTTGAAAGGTGCGGCAAACCTTGCTCAAATGACCACTAGCGTCAACAAGTTGCACATAGTCGACAAGGTAAAGTAAGGGGATGGTGATAAAAGCAGTTGTTGCATCGAGGGTGAGGTCCAAGATATGGTTTCTTATTTGGTAAGTTGAGTTGGGTGCCACTTGAGTGATTGGGATAGCTTGGATGGGTATGGCGTGTGAAATTGGTTGATTTCGTTGGATAGTAGCGAAAAGTTGCCCGTCTCTTTTTCTCTTAGAATTGGGTTGAGAAGGGGATTCGGTTTGGGTGTGGTCGGAGGTTTCAGTCGATGCTTTATCCTTTTTCTTCTCCTCATTGAAGTCTTTGTTCCGGATTCGGTTCTCGGTGAGCTCTGTTGCTAGCTCCATTGCTGCTTCCAAAGTTGCAGGCGTGGTACTTATTACAGAGTCTTGAATCTTTGACGGAAGACCACGAATGTAGTGCTCGATCAAACGGTAGAGGGGAGTGAACATGTGGGAACCATTTGATGTAACTCGAGGAATCTTTTGTTGTATGTGGTGTGGTCTCCTTCCTTTTGCTTCAACGAATAAAATTCATCTTCTAATTTCTTGATTTCGCTCCTTGGGCAAAATCGTCTGGTCATGATTTCTTTTAATTCATTCCAAGTTAAAGTCATAGCATCTTCAACACCTCGTTTGGCCTTCTCTGTATTCCACCAAGTAAGTGCTATCCCATATAATCGACCGGTAGCATATCGCACTTTGCGATCATCGGGGCAATCGCAATTTAGAAAAGTGTTCTCCATTTCTTCAAACCAATGGAGGAGAGCAGTGACACCTTCAGTCCCTTTGTATTTTGGAGGGTCACATGATTTGAAATGCTTGTAGGTGCATTTAGTGGTATTTGGGGGAGGGTTGATAACGTTTTGATTTTCTTGATTGACAGGATTAGCGGTAAGTGCTTGTTGAACTTGGATTACAATGTTGGGTATTACGACAGTCATTTGTTGAGCGATTTGGGCAGCCATGCACTCGCGGGCTTTTCCTGCTCTCATCTTCCGACGGGCGTGGTTAGAAGACATCTACAAGGAATACGCATCACGAGTATGAGTTGGATGTTTTTGGGTTCATAGGCCGCATTTAGGAATGAACATTCATAAAATAATTATAGAAAAATAAATCTACTACATCCATAGGATGTCTTGGGCTTTGCTCGCCATTAGGCCCTACATGCCGCCATACTTCACATTCGTAATCATGTGGGCCCCCATGAATACGGGTTTTTCATATGGTTCGCATGTGTTAGCCTGGTTGCGTACACTAAAACCCGGAGAAAATCGAGAAATATGTATATAACGTATGAGATTCGGAATGTGTCCAGGTGTAGACACGGTGACACCTCAAAGTGGGGTTAGTTCGAACGACGTTTGGTGTGGCATGCTTTGGCCTAATAGGTCCTTCGTACTCTCATCGTTAGTCCCCAGGTAGGCAAACTGGTCCGTTATATTGGATTTATACGAATGCCAACCTAGATAGGGCGTTCCGACTACCGGTACTTGTACCCTTCCAGTTACTACATGCCCGTCGCAGAACTTACTTTGATGAGATTTGAAAATTGCACAAAATCTTTGAATAACAAAAGTATGAAGATGAATTGAATATATGAACATCGATATATGTATGATAAATGTGTATATAAGTATGTATGTTTGACTGTAAGTATAAACAAATATGAAACAAATAAATATCATAAGTTTGTATGTAACCACCTAATCAATTAAAGTTTAGGCAGACTATAGTATAGGCTCTAAGGGTCTAATAACCTATCCTATATCCCTATAGTCATGGCTCTGATACCAATCTGTCACACCCCCGACCTGCAGCAGAAAGGGTGATCGGGGCATGATTGGGTTATCATCAAAGCTCATGACGTTTATTTTAACGTTTCATATTCATTAATACACTTTAATGGAAAATTACAATCAATATTACAACATGTCCTAAATATCAATCTAGGCTTCATTGTTTTCTTCTAAGGCATTTCCTATGTTTTCCTTGCTTCATCCTGTTCACCTGTATCATGTGTAAAAAGGGTTTTTGGATCAACAAAAAGTTGGCGAGTGAATCCTATGGAAAACATTTGAACAAGTTTATTTAATTGATTATGAAATAAAGTGCACAACCACACATGAGTAAAAATAGATGTAAACTTATTCATAAATCAATTTAATATTAAACAATACACACATGAACAATAATGGATCGTTTAGAGGCACGCGTTGCTCAACTCGTCTCTCACGAGGAACTGATGGGCCTAATGAATGAATTGCATAAACATGATAATATGAAAGACATAACTACAAACAATATAAACTCAATAATACACACATGAACAATAATGGATTGGTTTTGAGGCACGCATTGCTCAACTCGTCTCCCACGAGGAACTGATGGGCTTAATGAATGAATTTCATATAAGTTGACAAAATGAAATACATAATCACAACAATATAAACAATCTAAGTTTAGATCACGATATGGTATGGCACAAGTTTAAATAAACGAGTTAATTATTTTGTGACACATGACACACTCCAAAACGTGTAACTAAAAAGGGGGAGTTGTAAGATTCACTCACAGTGGGTGCGTTCGGTTGATGATGTTGAATGCACGCGAAGTGGTTTTAACCACGAGTGAAATTAACCTAGATAAATAGCATTATGGTTTGGTAAGTAAACGGATTTTATTAATCCATTTTAGTAGGATTGTTGGGGGTATTTTTGTGAGTTTAAGGCTATTTTCTAACCTTAAAAATATTATTTTTAAGTATTTTTAATTGATTTTTAATTAAATAAATAAATAAAAATAATTAAAAAAGTTGACTTTTTTGACCGTTGACCGTTGACCTTGACTTGACTGTTTGACCGGTTCGTATGCGTGTAAGTGTGTGCTGAGTGAGGCTCGAACCCGAGACCTCCCGTACGCGTGCACGCAGCTCTACCAACTGAGCTACGTGTCTAACCCGAAATATTTCTGTTTTTAATTATATTTATATAATAATTAGATTAATCCGAAAATCAACTTATTTCTAAAAAGATTTTACCGAATCGGACCGGTGCTCTCCACAGGTCTCGAACCCGGGACCTGTGGGTTGAGTTAACACACAGTCCACCGCTGGACTGTGTGTCTAACTTGTTAAATAATCCGATTTATATTATACTTATGAACAAACTTCATTATTTCATTTCTGCCTTATTTTAAAAAGTTAGATAATTGTCCGGATCGGTGCAGTAGACCGGACTCGAACTCGTGACGTGTGTGTAAACATTCACACAGTCCACCGCTGGACTGTGTGTCTATCTTGGTTATTATTCCGGTTATTATTAAACTTAACATGTACAGCGGTGACTCCGGTTCGGTTAGCAAAAAAAACATTTTTATTAAGGCAAGCATGCGTTGGACAAGATTCGAACTCGAGACGTAAGTGTGTTTAATGTGCACACAGTCCACCGCTGGACTGTGTGTCTAACCCGAGGTATATCTTGATTTATAATAAACTTATATGTTACCGAAACTTCGTCTTCTTCGTCAGTCTTAACCAGAAACGATGACTGACTGGTTCGAAGTTTTAATCAGGTTTCTTTAGCTTTTTATGATTAATTATAGGTGAGATAAATGAAAAGAATGAAAGACTAAGCGTTAGATATACCGAAATTGGACTCCTCTGTTTCTCCGGCGGAACTCCGATGTCAGCAGACTATTCAGGCGACTTGTGTCTTGCGGCAGAGAGTCTTCAACGAGCTTGAGATGAATGTGGGTGGCTTCGGTATGAGTTCTGAGTGTTCGGTGTTTAGAGCAAGGCACAGAAGTGAAAAACCCGGTTTCCGGCGATTTGCAGGAGATTTCCGGCGAGTGAGTTTTCGCCGAGAAAGGGTGCGGTTTTGAGCGAAAAAGCTTGCAGAGGTTCGAGGGGGTATTTATAGGGCAGGTCATCGATGAATTTGGTCCGATTTCCGACTTGATTCAAAGTCATTACGTTTTCCGGCGGCTATAGCTTGTGTCGCGGGTTCAGGCATCGGTTATAACCGATGTGGGTTTAAATGTTTACGTTAAGACTTGAAGAAACCGTCAAATCTCGCGAGATCGCCGGGATTTCCGACGACTGAAATTTGGGCGCCGGTTTTGAATTCGAGAATCATGATATGAATTAATTGATTCTAATAATTAACAAGGAACACTAGTGGCGCAATGGTTGAGTGTGTGTGTGTTAAGTTGCTGAACCGGTTGACTGACCCGGGTTCGAAACCCGGCAGAACCATTATATTTTTATTTCATTATTAACAATTTTTCAAAAACAAATTATATATTCCAATATAATAATTAATTATGTATCGTTTAAAATTAATTTGGGCATTAAATACGCCACGAAATTTTAAACTGATTGTTCGGTTAATAAACGGAGCGGGTTTGGTATAATCCGTTTTTGACGGATGTTACATGAATAACAACTGTAGGCCGCTATGTATTCAGCTTGAGCAGTAGAGGAGGAAACTGTTGTGTGCTTTTTACTCTACCATGAGATGAGACGATTCCCCAAGAATTGGCATCCTCCTGAAACTGATTTACTATCAACTTTACAACTGCGTAGTTACTGTTAGAATAAGCAATAAGATCAAAATTACTATCTTTAGGATACCAAAGACCAAGCTTAGGTGTTCCTTTCAGGTAGCAAAAGATTCGTTTAACTGAAGTTGAATGAGATTCTTTAGGGTTAGTCTGAAGCGAGCATAGATACGGACAACCCGTATAATGTTAGGCCTACTTGCGTAGAACATAAGAGCTAGCATTGAGGATAAAGGACTTATTCACAGGTTTTCCTTGAAGATCAGGTGTATGTTCAGTCTGAGATGGAAATAGTGTGCTTGCTGTATTATAGTCATGCATACTATATTTGACAAGTATAAGGTCATGTATGTTCTCTCTGCTTCACTCCAATCCCAAGAAAAATGCGAGCTCCCCCATCATGTTCATTTTGAACTTTGCTTTCATCACCGTCTTGAATTTCTTGTAGAGGGCTTCGTCTGTTGACCTGAAGATGATATCGTCTACGTAAATCTGAACCAGCATTACATCGTGTCCGATTCTTTTGGTGAAGAGAGTCATATCAATTCTTCCTCTTGAGTATCCACATTCCAAAAGATATGTAGACAAAGTCTCATACCAAGCTCGTGGTGCTTGGTGAAGACCGTTGAGAGCTTTAATTTAACTTGTAGTAATGTTTGGGTAAGTGTGGATCTTCAAATCCTGAAGGTTGACCTTGAAGTTTTTGTACGATTCGTATGCCAAAAAGATTCTAATGGCTTCTAATCTGGCAAATTGAGCAAATTCTTCTTCATAATCAATCCCTACCTCTTGACGCAAACCCTGAACAACCAATCATGCTTTGTTCTTGATTACCATACCCCGATCATCCAACTTGTTGCAGAAAACCAATCTTGTGCCAATAAGATACTTGCCTTCCGGTAGATCAACGAGTTCCCACGCTTTAAGCTTTCGAGAATGAGAAAAATCTTCATGCATGGCCTGCATCAAGCAAGATTCTTGAATAACTTGTTCTATATCATTTGGTACCGACTTAGAAAGAAAGGTAGAATATAATCCTTTGTTGATGACGTATGTCTGTGCACTAGTTCGCACATCGTCTTTCACAGAACCAATAGCATTCTCAAGAGGGTGATTCTGATTGGTTTTGTAACCCGCGTTGGTATGGGTTTCAATTTGTTGAGGTAGATTGGTGAAGTATTCATTGACATAGATTATTGGCGGTCCCTCATCTAGAATTGGATTATCCACAATTGTTTGTGAAGAAGAAACATCATTTGAGGATGCATTCTCAGCCTGTTGAAATTGAACCCTACAAAAGAACAGATGATAGAAAGCCAAGATATACTACAACCTCTGATCCTAATAATAATAAAAGATCTGCTAGAGTCAAGCTCTGCTGAAGACAAAATGTCAAAGGTCTGCCATAGCAAAAACACTGTATAAGACTAAAGCTAAAGGTCTGATAAGGCAAAGCTCTGCTAAAGACTAAAGCTAAAGGTCTGCCAAGGCAAAGCTCTGTTGAAGACTAAGGCTAAAGGTCTGCCAAGGCAAGACTCTGTTGAAGGCCAGAAGAGGATGTTTCATCAGTGTTTACTATCAGTCTTTGTAATGTTTAGCTATAGTAGTGGTTAGCTTAGTAGATGTTGTTAGTTTGTTAATATTGTTATATGTCACTTTCCTACTGACATCATCTTAAGATGCTAAGTAGTTAGAATTGTAGTATAAATAGAATAGTGCTTGTACTAATCTATTTGATCACTTATCATCAATTATCAATCTAACATATCTTCCTTACATTCTATATGAACAAATTAGTGAGATTAGGAATAGGGGAGATTGTGAGTTATATGCAAGTAATTATAATTATGAAAGGATGTGAAAACAATCTTTCAATTGTTATAAATCAAATTTCATCATTCCGCTGCATTTAACTCTGATTTATTATCTTTCATTTTTCATCTTTATAAATTTCATAATAGTTTCAAACTCAGATACTTTAACAATTGGTATCAAAGCTTGGTCAATTGAATTTGAGTTAACAATCAATTTGATTTGAATATATCAGCTCCCACTACTAATTCGGTTTGTTCGTTTTTTATTGAAAACAGAGTTTAATTACATTATCAAAGTTTTAAAACAAAAAAACTGTTTGTAAACAATCAGAATGTCACACACTTCACAAGATCCTCATAACACCGGCAACATGTTTAAACCACCGATCCTTGTCAGATCTAGTATAATATCCTGCAAAGACGGATGGGTCATGTCCTTGCTTAGCAAAACAACCAGTTGCTGGAAGTCGGTCATCTTTGGACCTCATGTTCGATGATACCGAGTACAGAGGACCCTAAAGTCCAAGTACCAAAGACTCCTGGAAATTTTCCGAGCAAGATTTCCAAAAAATCGAGTAAGATGCAAAGGCATTTAGCATCGTGGCCTCTGACATTGCCAAGCGATATCTATGATGGCCTGTTGCATTGCAACAGTGCAAAGGAATTATGGGATGCTTTGAAAGAGCAACTCGGTGGGACTAAGGAAGTGATTGAAAACAACAGAGAGGTTCTGAATCAACAATATGAAACATTTTGGCATCTAAAGGTATGTCACTAACCCAACAGTTTGAAAAATTTAGCTGTCTCGTTAGTGAGCTTAAACTGGTAAATGTTACCTTGCAAATTCGACTATAAATAGTCATTTTCTTAGATCATTACCAGATAAGTGGGACACTATAGCTTTTATGACTATAAATTCAGGTGGGTTCAAAGAAATGTGTCTTACTCAGCTTCATGGTAGGCTCCTCACTTATGAGAGAGAGATGAACCACAAAAAGAAGCTACAAGAATCTGGCAAGGTGGCTGATGACTCTGCATTTGGTAGTATAACACTTTTTAGCCAAGAAGAAGTCACTAGCAGTAGTAAGGATTAGAGTTATGATCATTTCATTGATATAACTTCGGGTGGCAATTTCAACTCTAACCCTTACACACCAAATTATGCATTTGCAGCTAATGGGGAAAGCCAAACTTCGGATCTTATGCTTTGTGTTGAATGAACTTCAACATTTTGATCCTTTAGATTTGGAAGAGATGGACATTTTGCACCAATTGGCTCTATTAAGTGTTAGGGCTAAAAATTATTACAAGAGAACTGGTAGAAAGTTTCCAAGGTTGCATGGGGGGACAAAAGTTAGTCTGCATAAGTCAAAGATTAAGTGCTATCATGTAATAGGCTAGGACACTTTTCTAGAGAATGTAGGTCTCAATCAACTGGACCAGTTGTCACACATCCTAGCCCAAGACCTCAAAACACTGTCGATTATTCCCAATATACCCCTGCTCTTCATATGCAAAACATTACTCCTTTTGCACACCCTACTACCACTTTTCCTGTGCAATATGTTCAAACCATTGTTCCTCAAATTCAATATGTTCAAGCACCAGCTCCTCATGTTCAAATGCAACCTGCACAACAAGTTACTCAAACCACTGCTTAGGAATAGGTTAATCAACAGAGCTTCTTTACTCAAGGCTTTGTTGATGGATAAGTTTTCCTGAGGATTTGATTAATGAATACTTTTCTCTAATCGTGACATTGAAAAGAGACAAAATGAATTTTTCTTTATGGCATTAGAGTCTATAGTTGAGGGTGATGAATTTGAGGAAGTGAAGTCTAAATCTATTGGGTCTAATGTTCATGATGAAACAGTGGTTACAAAAGAAAGTGTTGATGAAGATTTGAAATCTCGGCCTGACCTATGGGATGCTAGTGTTTGTGAAGGTGAATGTGACTGTGCCATGATGGTTGCTACCAAGGTACCTCCTCAGGTTTCAAAATAGCTGAAAACTAAATTGTTTAAAAACGAATCTCAGATCAGCAGCTTAAACATGTGTGGGGGGGGATCGGCTCTCCTTCGATGAGCACCGGACTGATCTGACTCAACTAACAGAGGCGGAATTCATTGTTAGTGAGCTTGACAAGCAAACAACTGAGATCTACTGCTTAAATGCCTTGAATTGTATTGATAAACGTGAACAAGTACAGAGCAAGTAAACACTTCAGCAGGGCTTCGCCATACCAACAGAGTTCTGAGTTTCTGACACAACACTCCTCTATTTATAGGTCGACATAATTCGCACAAGAGAGTGTGTAACTGAATATGACTCATGCGAGTGGTTGCCTCGTACGAGTGACAGAGTGTCACTCGTACGAGTCATAAGACTCACTCATACGAGTCATTTACTAAACAAATAAAACATATATTAATATTTACAATTTGATGTTCTAAGCCCTTTATACATAAACAACATATCCTAGACGTTGGAAATAGACATTATGTACCAACAAACTCCCCCTTGGATGTTGCCGCAGTCTTGGATAGTCTTCAGAAAATCTTCAAAGATCTGACATTTATTGACCAAAGAAACGTTTTGGCAACTTGCAACGCTCCTCAAAAGCTATTAGCTTTTGATCTGTAGGAGGAGGTCGGTTAACTATATTGCCAAACCGAAAGCTCCTTAGCGAAGCAATTCGTGCTCGCGCAACAATCCTTTCTTCCTTCTTGTCTTTCTTCCTTTGCTCAATCTCCTCCAGTTTCCTCCACGAAGTGTTCCATGCCGTACCTGAATGTACATCGTTGACAAAACAGAGATTAACTATCTTCTGAAAATGGAGTTCTTATTCTTTATCTCTCTCTTCAAAGCTGATCTTGATCTAAAACAAGCATATAATATCTTTCTTTGAATAGTTGACTAGCCACATCAGGTCTAGTACTCGAATGCCATGCCACAGCCCAATATACGTTTGTGTGCTATGACGTTCTCCTCTGTGATCTTCCAAGAATCATCATCTAGGTGCACACATATAACAGCTTCTCCTGTATTCTAATCGTAGTGCCACCATTTGAAGATCTTGTAGAAGTCTTGTTCCATCTTTATAAGAGGGATATTCTTCATCACTTTCATCCTCTTTACGATTTGTCACACCCCGACGCGCAGCGGAATAAGAGTCGGGGCATAATTGGGTTATCACCAAAGCTCATGATGTTTACTAATATGTTTCATATTTATTAAATTCAAAATTTCATCCTCAATATTCCAAACAAGTTCATACAATTACAAAGAAAAGTAACTAAATAACCAATCCAAAGTCTAAACCGATTTATGCTTCTAAGCCATCCTATATGTTTCTTGCTGCAACTGGATCACCTGTATCATGTGTAAAAATGGGGGTTTTTGGGTCAACAAAAGTTGGCGAGTGAACCTTGTTAGAAAACGTTTATTATAGATTTCTTGTTATAATTAATATAGAAAAATTGTGCAATAATCATATGTGAGCAAATGTAAATAAACATACAATAACAGTAACAATAACAAAACAACAACAACAATAACAATAACAATAACAATAACAATAACTATCCACTTTGCATGAGTATATAACATGAATGATAATGTGTATGTTGCAACGTCACGTTCCGCTCATAGGTAATGGGGAACAGACGGCCTATGATGATGTATGTGCGATCAAGGCTCAATCAAACGGAGCCGATCGTATGTTGGCAACGCCTCGTTCACGCTCATAGGTAATGTGGAACGGTTCCGCTCATAGGTAATGGGGAACGGCGGCCTATGATGATGTATGAACTGAAAATGATAAATTTAATCTAAACATAACCACACAAACAGTTGATACATATTTAATACACATTTGATCATGGATATGATGAATGCACAAGTGTTTAAATGTAATAAATAATAAGACACATGATACACCCCAAAAACGTGATTAAAACGAGGAATTTGTAGAGATTCACTCACATTGGGTGCGTTCGTTTGATGATGTTGATTGCGCACGAGTTTAGAGGGTTGATCGACGAGGATTAACTAACCTAAATAATAACGAAAAGGTACGGTAAATAAGTGGATTTATTAATAATTTTAATAGGATTTTTAGATGTATTTTTGTGAGTTTAAGGTCATTTTCTAACTTTAAAAATATTATTTTTAAGTATTTTTAATTGATTTTTAAATTAAATAAATAAATAAAAATATAAAAAAAATGTTGACTTTTTGGGTTGACCGTTGACCGTTGACTTTGACTGTTGACCGGTTCGGTCTTGTATTTGTTTGCACTGAGTGAGGTTCGAACTTGTGACCTCCCGTACGCGTGCACGCAGCTCTACCAACTGAGCTACGTGTCTAACCCGAAATATTTCTGTTTTTAATTATATTATATACTATTTAATTGATTCAAAATTCATTTATTTTAAAAAGGATTTTAATCATATCGAACCGGTGTGCATAACAGGTCTCGAACCCGGGACCTGTTGTTTAACGTTACACACAGTCCACCGCTGGACTGTGTGTCTAACCTAGTTAAAACACTTGTTTTTATTTCTCTTATATACTAACTGGAAGTTTCCATATTTGGGTTTTATAAAAAGTCTGAATATTGTGACGAATCGGAACAAGGACAGACTCGAACCCGGTATCTCTATGTTTCAAATGCACACAGTCCACCGCTGGACTGTGTGTCTAACCCGAGATATAATCCGATTTATATTAAATTTATATACAACCTAACTTCATCTTTTCTAAAACAATACAGACAACGATTATTCTACTGTTCTTGTCTAATTCGATTGAGGGACATATAATGATTAAAATGAAATGGATAGAGAAGGTTTTGGAAGTGAATGTACCGGAAAGATGATTTTTCTCAGAACTCCGGCAAAGTCGTCGGCTCTGTTTTATGAACTCCGTCTGAACGGGCCAATTAATAGTTTTGATTAACCAATTATGAAATTGAATGACTAAACAAGAGTTATCAGAGAGTTTAGATGATTATACCGATTCACAGCGCGATTTAGGAATTTTCAGAAATCTTCCGGTGAGTGCTGATTATCCGATATCGTCGCCTGGGACTGATTGTGGTTGAAGGGTTTGAGTTAGTAAAAGTCTAACAATAGATAGAAGATGAAAGAATTGAGAAATTTACCGTTTTGATGAATGACACGGTTTTCCGGCGAAAGTCCGGTGATATCAGATAGCGATTCCAACGATCAGAAATTAGAGTAAAAGTGAAATTAGAGGTTCTGTGAGTGTTTTTGAGTCGCGAGATGATGATATTGATAGAGTAATTCAGGAAGTAAAGGATTTCGGTTTTTAACTCCCCAACTCATATGAATCGAAACAATAAAGACTGATTTTGATTAAGAACGTGCGTCGTAATGGTTTCATCGGTTATTATCAGTAATAACGATCACTCAATCGTCTGGAATGTTGAAAGCCGATGAACGGTTTCAGTTTTGGCGCAAACAGATGATTTCACAGGTAGAGTTAAGTATTATTTGTTTCCTAGATTACACAAAGACAGCAAGTGGCGGAGTGGTTAAATGTTTGGTGATTAAGTCTTCCGGCTGACCCGGGTTCGAAACCCGGCAGCCCATTTTCATTTTTAATTGCTTTATTTTTATTTTCTAACAATTTTAATTTCCATATTCTAAAATGTTTATTAGTTATGTATTGTTTAAAATTAAAATAAGCATTAAATGAGCAACGAAAATTTGAAACTGATTATTCGATTAATAAACGAAGCGGGTTTTGAAACCCGTTTCTCGACGGATGTTACAGTATCCCCTACTTTTAGAAATTTCGTCCCGAAATTTAAGTAGTAGTGGTAACAGGAAAAAGATGCGGGTATTTTTCGCGCATTGAGTCTTCACGTTCCCAAGTAAACTCAGGTCCTCGTTTCGACTCCCAGCGTACCCTAACAATTGGAATACGACTCCGTCTTAAACGTTTGTCTCCGAAGTCCATGATCTCTACTGGTCTTTCAATGAAGTGCATAGATTCATCAATCTGAATATCTTCTAGGGGAATATGGAGGTTTTCATCGGCGAAACACTTCTTTAAGTTTGATACGTGGAATGTGGGGTGAATTTGTTGAGTTCTTCTGGTAGATCAAGCTTGTATGCTACAGGTCCTACTCTTTCGAGTATCTTGAAAGGTCCTACGTAGCGTGGTGCTAGCTTCCCCATTCTGGCCAAAACGAACTACTCCCTTCCACGGTGATACTTTTAAAAGTACATGATCACCAATGTTAAACTCCAAAGGCTTTCGTCGTTTCTAATTTGATGGATCTTGTCTGTTGTTTCTTGAATCAATTCTGGACCGGTGATTTGAGCTTCCCCAATTTCATGCCAACATACTGGAGATCGACACTTACGGCCATATAACGCTTCGAAAGGTGCCATGCGATACTTGAATGGTAGCTGTTGTTGTACGAAAATTTAACTAATGGTAGATGAGCGTCCCAATTTCCCTTGAAGTCTATGACACATGCTCGAAGCATGTCTTCAAGCGTTTGGATGGTGCGTTCAGATTGTCCATCAGTTTGAGGATGATAAGCGGTACTGAGGTCTAATCGTGTACCCAAAGCGGCTTGTACGGCTTGCCATGTTCGTGAAGTGAAACGACCATCACGATCTGAAATAATGCTTAACGGTACACCATGACGGCTTACGATCTTGCTGATGTAGATACGAGCTAACTTCTCGTTCTTGAAGTCCTCGCGAATCGGGATGAAATGAGCTGATTTTGTAAGACGATCAATGATTACCCATATAGTGTCATACCCGTTGGAGGTGCGAGGTAACCCGGTAATAAAGTCCATGGTTATGTTTTCCCACTTCCATACGGGTTGGACCAGAAGTCCTGAGGGTCTTTGATGTTCAGCTTTCACTTTGGAACATGCAAGGCACTTGGAACCGAAAACAGCGATATCCTTCTTCATCCCAGGCCACCAGTAGGTGTATCGAAGGTCTTGATACATCTTGTCGGCTCCTGGGTGTACAGAGTACCGTGTTTTGTGCGCCTCATTCATAAGGAAATCACGTAGATTATTTTGATCGGGAATCCATATGCGATCTCGATAGTACAGAATACCGTCGGATTTAGTTTCGATTTTAAGTTCAGCTCCACAAGACAGCTCCTTGCGTATGTCGTTTTCCGTTACTGAAACATGTTGGGCTTCTTGGATTTGATCTTTGATGTCTGTTATGATTTGCGAACATAGAAGACGAATGGAGTTCGCATAACCCTTTCGACTGAGTGCATCGGCCACCACATTTGCCTTGCCAGGATGATACCGAATTTCACAGTGGTAGTCATTAAGAAGTTCGACCCATCTTCGTTGTCTCATGTTTAACTCCTTTTGGTTGATGATATGTTGAAGGCTCTTATGGTCAGTGTATATTTCACACTTAGTACCGTAGAGGTAATGTCTCCATATCTTAAGAGCGAACACAACGGCTCCAAGTTCTAGGTCGTGGGTGGTGTAGTTCTTCTCATGAGTTTTGAGTTGTCTAGAAGCATAAGCTATCACCTTTCCTCTTTGCATTAGAACACAGCCTAGTCCTTGCCCTGACGCGTCGCAATAAACTACGAAGTCATCACAACCTTCAGGAAGTGTGAGGATAGGTGCGTCACAGAGTTTTTGTTTAAGGGTTTGAAAGGCTTCTTCTTGTTTGGGTCCCCATATGAAGGGTTTTCCTTTATGTGTTAAAGCCGTGAGTGGTACAGCGATGCGGGAGAAATTCGCAATGAAACGGCGATAATAACCAGCCAAACCAAGGAATGATCTTACTTCGGTTGGTGTACGTGGCGCTTGCCATTCTTGTACTGCTTTGATCTTTGAGGGGTCGACATGTATTCCCTTGTCATTGACGACATGTCCAAGGAATTGTACCTCTTTTAACCAGAATTCGCATTTGGAGAATTTGGCGTAGAGCTTTTCATTCCCTAAGAGTGTAAGGATGAGTCGAAGGTGTCGTTCATGATCAGACTTAGACTTTGAGTAAATGAGGATGTCGTCGATGAAGACTATAACAAAGCGATCGAGATAGGGTTTGCAGACTCTGTTCATTAGATCCATGAAGACAGCTGGAGCGTTGGTTAGACCAAATGGCATGACCATGAATTCATAATGACCATAACGAGTTCGGAAGGCGGTCTTTGGGACGTCTTCTTCATGTACTCTGAGTTGATGATAACCAGAACGAAGGTCGATTTTTGAAAAACAGCTGGCGCCTTGAAGTTGGTCAAGAAGATCATCGATGCGAGGTAATGGGTAGCGGTTCTTAACCGTTAACTTGTTGAGTTCTCTGTAGTCGATACACATGCGAAACGTTCCATCTTTCTTCTTCACAAAAAGGATAGGTGCATCCCAAGGCGATGAGCTAGGATGTATGAATCCTTTGTCAGTCAGCTCTTGCAATTGACTGGCTAGCTCTTGCATTTCGGATGGGGCTAACCTATAAGGAGATTTTGCAACTGGTGTAGCTCCAGGTATAAGATCAATGCGGAATTCGACTTCTATCACGGGAGGAAGTCCTGAAATGTCGTCAGGAAAAACTTGCGGAAAATCTTTTACTACTGGGATGTCTTCAAGTTTCTTCTCCTTGGTTCCCTTTTTGACGACATGAGTTAGGAATGCGACATAATTCTTGCGGAGATATTTTCGGGCTTGAAGACAGGACATTAATTTGAGTCCTTTCGAAGGGGTTTCTCCAAAGATTCGTAGAGTCTGACCGTTTGTAAGAGGGATGCGAATAAACTTTTCGCGGTATACAACTTCAGCATGATGTTGGCTGAGCCAGTCCATACCAATTATAATGTCGAAACTTCCCAACTTCATAGGAATGAGGTCAACTGGAAAATCGTGATCGTTTAGGGTGAGAGTACAATTGCGTATAATAGAGTTTAATGAGACCGGTTTTCCATCAGCAACTTCTACCGTTATGGATTCCATGAGTTTATCACGAGTTTGGTTGAGGATAGGTTCAAATTCTAAGGACACAAAACTTTTATCCGCGCTAGTATCAAATAACATGGATGCATAACTACCATTGATGAGAAACGTACCGTTAACTACATTGTTGTCAGCCCTAGCTTGATTGGCGTTGATGTTGAAAGCTCTTCCTCTAGCAGGTGGAGGTGCTTGGTTAGCCTGGTTTACTGGATTAGCTTGAGCTTGGGCATGGATGATGTTCACCAAGCGTGGACAGGTGTTCCTGAAATGGTTCGGGTCTCCTCAGTTGTAACAAGCCCGCATAGGTTGCACCATGGGATAGTTGGGTTGGTAGTAGGATTGGGCTACATGTTGGGCAGGTGGTAGGAGTAAAGGTTGTTGGGCTTGACCCACTATCTGATGGTGGGTTTGGGTTGAGGGCTGATGGCGGTTCGTTCGTGAAGTACGCGACAGGTTTGAATGGTGTGACCTGCGCGGCCACAGCCGGTGCAATGTTGGCAGGGATGATCAGGAAAGTGATGGTATTGGCAACGGTTGCATTTTGGGTATGGGCCGGAGTATGGCTTTTTATATGGTGTAGGTGAGGGGGCAACTTGAGTGATGGGTGCAGCAGGGATGGGGAAATTTGTTTGTGTGACAGCAAAGTTTCTGTTGTTTCGTTTCTCTTATTAGCAAACTTTGAGGAAGAGGTGGAATGGTTTGAAGTTTGGCCCTCAATGGGGGCTTTCTTTATCTCGTCCTTAAATTTGCCGTTACGAATACGATTCTCGGTAAGCTCGGTAGCTAGTTCCATAGCAGCTTCAAGTGTTGCAGGCGAAGTGCTTAGAACTGAGTCTTGAATTTTCGAGGGAAGGCCTCGAATATAGTGTTCGACTAAGCGGTATACTGGGGTGAATAGGTTGGGGATCATTTGATTCAACTCTAGAAACCTTTTGTTGTAGGAAGTATGATCTCCCTCCTTTTGCTTCAACGAGTGAAATTCATCCTCTAACTTTTTGATCTCGCTTCTTGGACAGAAGCGTCTCGTCATGATTTCCCTTAACTCCTCCCATGTTAAGGCCATTGCATCTTCGATTCCTCTCTTACCTTTCTCTGTATTCCACCAGGTAAGAGCTACTCCAAATAGTCTCCCGGTTGCGTAACGTACCTTTCGATCCTCGGGACAATCGCAATTAAGGAAGGTGTTTTCCATTCCTCAAACCAGTGGAGGAGAGCAGTGACACCTTCGGTCCCTTCAAATTTTGGGGGATCGCAAGACTTGAAGTGTTTGTAAGAGCACTTTTTGGAGGGAGGATTGTCGACGTTCTGGTCTTCTTGATGGGGAGGATTGGTGGGAGTTGCGGCGAGAGCTTGTTGGACTTGAATTACGATGTCAGGAAGCACCGCGGCCATTTGTTTTGCGATTTGGGTGGCCAAGCGTTCGTTTGACCTTCCTGACCTTCTACCCCCACGTTGCTGCCTAGTCGACATCTACAGGAACATACATAAGAAGTTTGTGAGTTTAAGGAGTCTTTTTAGGTGTCATGTGTCTTAAAAAAAATAAAAATAACATAACATCAATAAGGCAACTACATCCATAGGATGTCTTGGGTTTGCTCATGTTTGGGCCTCCAATGTCCCCCATACCTTCACCTGTATAGTCATGTGGGCCCCCATGACTATTGGCTTAGTAGGATTCACATTGGTGTTGGCGGTTTAACACTCGCATTACCCGAATGAAACCATGAAATATGTTTGTGAGATGTATGGTCGGAGGGTGTCCAGGTGTAGACACAATGACAACTCAAAGTGGGGTTAGCTCACACGACGTTTGGTATAGCATGCTTTGGCCTAATAGGTCCTTCGTACTCTCATCGTTAGTCCCCAGGTAGGCAAACTGGTCCTTTATTTTGGATTTATACGAATGCCAAGCCTAGACAGGACGTTCCGACTACCGGTACTTGTACCCTTCCAGTTACTACATGCCCGTCATGAGAACTCACTTTGATGTGATTTGAAAATACAAAAATCGTTGCAAAAATCATGGAAATGATGTGGTGTGTGCTCTCATGAATATGATATGTTATGAGGATATGATTCATGATAGGCATTGTATAATAATATGTACTTATGAACATGCTTGCATAACATTGAATGTAACAATAAACATAAAGCATATAAACATCATGAATTTTGCATGTAACACACAAACAATTTAAAAATTCTAATCAACTATAGTATAGGCTCTAAGGGTCTAATAACCTATCCTATATCCCTATAGTCATGGCTCTGATACCAATCTGTCACACCCGATCCGCAGCGGAATAAGAGTCGGGGCATAATTGGGTTATCACCAAAGCTCATGATGTTTATTAATATTTTCATATTTATTAAATTCAAAATTTCATCCTCAATATTCCAAACAAGTTCATACAATTACAAAGAAAAGTAACTAAATAAACAATCCAAAGTCTAAACCGATTTATTCTTCTAAGCCATCCTATATGTTTCTTGCTGCAACTGGATCACCTGTATCATGTGTAAAAATGGGGGTTTTTAGGGTCAACAAAAGTTGGCGTGAACCTTGTTAGAAAACGTTTATTATAGATTTCTTGTTATAATTAATATAGAAAAATTGTGCAATAATCATATATGAGCAAATGTAAATAAACATACAATAACAATAACAATAACAACAAACAACAACAATAACAATAACAATAACAATAACAATAACAATAACAATAACTATCCACTTTGCATGAGTATATAACATGAATGATAATGTATATGTTGGCAATGTCACATTCCGCTCATAGGTAATGGGGAACAGACGTCCTATGATGATGTATGTGCGATCAAGGCTCAATCAAACGGAAGCCGATCGTATGTTGGCAACGCCTCGTTCACGCTCATAGGTAATGGGGAACGGTTCACGCTCATAGGTAATGGGGAACGGGGCCTATGATGATGTATGAACTGAAAATGATAAATTTAATCTAAACATTAACCACACAAACAGTTGATACATATTGAATACACATTTGATCATGGATATGATGAATGCACAAGTGTTTAAATGTAATAAATAATAAGACACATGATACACCCAAAAACGTGATTAACGGGGAATTTGTAGAGATTCACTCACATTGGGTGCGTTCGTTTGATGATGTTGATTGCGCACGAGTTTAGAGGGTTGATCGACGAGGATTAACTAACCTAAATAATAACGAAAAGGTACGGTAAATAAGTGGATTTATTAATAATTTTAATAGGATTTTTAGATGTATTTTTGTGAGTTAAAGGTCATTTTCTAACTTTAAAAATATTATTTTTAAGTATTTTTAATTGATTTTTAAATTAAATAAATAAATAAAAATATAACAAAATGTTGACTTTTTGGGTTGACCGTTGACCGTTGACTTTGACAGTTGACCGGTTCGGTCTTGTATTGTTTGCACTGAGTGAGGTTCGAACTTGTGACCTCCCGTACGCGTGCACGCAGCTCTACCAACTGAGCTACGTGTCTAACCCGAAATATTTCTGTTTTTAATTATATTATATACTATTTAATTTATTCAAAATTCATTTATTTTAAAAAGGATTTTACTCATATCGAACCGGTGTGCATAACAGGTCTCGAACCCGGGAACTGTTGTTTAACGTTGCACACAGTCCACGCTGGACTGTGTGTCTAACCTGGTTAAAACACTTGTTTTTATTTCTCTTATATACTAACTGGAAGTTTCCGTATTTGGGTTTTATAAAAAGTCAGAATATTGTGACGAATCGGAACAAGGACAGACTCGAACCCGGTATCTCTATGTTTCAAATGCACACAGTCCACCGCTGGACTGTGTGTCTAACCCGAGATATAATCCGATTTATATTAAATTTATATACAACCTAACTTCATCTTCTTTGCTAAAACAATACAGACAACGATTATTCTACTGTTCTTGTCTAATTCGATTGGGGGACATATAAATGATTAAGATGAAATGGATAGAGAAGGTTTTGGAAGTGAATGTACCGGAAAGATGATTTTTCTCAGAACTCCGGCAAAGTCGTCGGCTCTGTTTTATGAACTCCGTCTGAACGGGCCAATTAATAGTTTTGATTAACCAATTGTGAAATTGAATTACTAAACAAGAGTTTCAGAGAGTTTAGATGATTATACCGATTCACAGCGCGATTTAGGAATTTTCAGAAATATTCCAGCGAGTGCTGATTATCCGATATCGTCGCCTGGGACTGATTCTGGTTGAAGGGTTTGAGTTAGTAAAAGTCTAACAATAGATAGAAGATGAAAGAATTGAGAAATTTACCGTTTTGATGAATGACACGGTTTTCCGGTGAAAGTCCGGTGATATCAGATAGCGATTCCGACGATCAGAAATTAGAGTAAAAGTGAAATTAGAGGTTCTGTGAGTGTTTTTGAGTCGCGAGATGATGATATTGATAGAGTAATTCAGGAAGTAAAGGATTTCGGTTTTTAACTCCCCAACTCATATGAATCGAAACAATAAAGACTGATTTTGATTAAGAACGTGCGTCGTAATGGTTTCATCGGTTATTATCAGTAATAACGATCACTCAATCGTCTGGAATGTTGAAAGCCGATGAACGGTTTCAGTTTTGGTGCAAACAGATGATTTCACAGGTAGAGTTAAGTATTATTTGTTTCCTAGATTACACAAAGACAACAAGTGGCGGAGTGGTTAAATGTTTGGTGATTAAGTCTTCCGGCTGACCCGGGTTCGAAACCCGGTAGCCCATTTTCATTTTTAATTGCTTTATTTTTATTTTCTAACAATTTTAATTTCCATATTCTAAAATGTTTATTAGTTATGTATTGTTTAAAATTAAAATAAGCATTAAATGAGTAACGAAAATTTGAAACTGATTATTCGATTAATAAACGAAGCGGGTTTTGAAAACCCGTTTTTCGACGGATGTTACACGATTAGTGTCATGTCTTTCTCTTGTGTTACTGGTTCGACTTTAGTAATTCGCTTAGGGAAATGCCGCTTCTAGTGTGTAAAACCATGCATAGCCTTAAGCTTTATCAGTTTCCATAGCCATTGGTCATGAAATCTGATCTTAAGATTTATCATCTTTGTTTGCACAAGCTCTTTAATATCCCAATATGGCAAGGTCTTGATATCGCTCAAGTATCTAAAATACTGAATCCCATACTCCCTTTTAATAGCATAAACGTTTAGCTCCTCGATCCAGCGCCAGCTAATAATATCTCCCAATGAACTATCCGCATCATGCGTAAAGAAGGCTAAGGGACGTTTAAACTTTCGTTCAGCTGGTGCTACTTTGAACCACCGTTTCCTCATCTTAGCAATTTTTTCAGTAGATAGTTGTTGCGGAACGGTTCCGTGTTTAACAGCTTCTTCAACTTTACGTTTCAAAAGATTATCACTTTCAGCTACAAATAGATCACTAAAAGTTGGAGAGTCATCTATACCATGATTGGCAATATCGGCATCATCTTCATCAGAATCATCCTCTACGACAATTTTATCATAGTCATGTGCATCAGAAACATGTTCAAAGACATAATCAGCTGGCTCGAAAGCACTAATATCATTTAGCTCTTCTTCGAAATCAAACTCAAAATTTTCTTCGTCCACTCCCAGCATGTTAGCAACTTCTTCTTTAGAATAGCTGTGGACAAACTCCCCTTCCTCTGCATAATGCTCTAAATATAATATTTTCGGTTTTGGCACAACAGGAACGGTAGATATTTTGGTTACCGTGAGAATTCCTGCCTGCTGAACATCTGTAGAGCCTTCAGATCTACCCTAAGCACCACCTTCGTTTATTTGATTTGCTGAGTCATCCAAGTACACAGAATAATCAATATCATCATTCAAAACAGACTCTTTTACAAGGACACCCGTTCCACCTAAATCATCATCACCTCCATCACTATCGTCATCCGACTTATCAGAAAATAGATCATCAAAATCATCTAAGTCTTCAGCTTTTTTCTCAGGTTCTTCAAAAAATCATCAAAGGCAGCCTCTATCTCGTTTTCCATCTTTCTCTTGTTCAGCCATTCTCGATGCTTTGCTGTAAGATTTGACGTATCAATATCAACATCTTTAGGCTACCCACCAATACAAACTTCTTCGACCACGAAAACCCCACAACATCAGAAATTATTGGCTCAGATTCAGCTTCTGGCTTAGTTGTAACAGTTACAGGATCCTCACCGACTTTGCTTTGCCTTTGCCTTGAGCATCAGATTGTTCTTTAGCAATACGCTCACGCTCTGCAACCCTTTCTCTTGCTTCAGCTCTCTCAGTTTCGTTAATTTCAGCAGCAATGTTAATACCAAGCTTCTTTGTAAGTATCTTTTCAAATAGATTCATTTTTCTTTTGCTCCTAAGACGTTCTTCTTCATATTTAGCCATGAGAATTCTTAATCGCTCATTCTCAGATACTATACTAGCCAACATAGCTTCAAGCTGCTGCTTTTCTGCATTTAACCCGTTAAGCTGTTCCTGAAGTTCAGCAATCTTGACAGTGTTTAACATAACCTGTTTCTCCAATTCTTGAACACTTGCATCGTTAAACATGTCAGTGGAAAAATCCTCCCCCAAAAATATCACCGAAATCAAAATCAAAGTCAAACTGTGGTTGGGATTATGAGGGTTGTGGCGTCGGCTATAGTGGTGGTTGGGGTGCTTGCTGACGTGGTGGAGTGATGGTATCGGTGAAGTCGGCTCAACATGCTCTTCTTCCAAACTCTTCTTTTGTACCTTTCTCTTTGATTTGTCTATCGGAGAATCCAAGCTTCTGACTGCCGGCCTTTTAAGTCGTCGAGAAGATTTCTTTGGAGTCTTTGGTACAGGAGTGTCACTATCTGAATGCAAAGGTACATATGTCGTGTCATCTTCTCCTGACGCTTTTCATTCTATCTTTTGGCTTTTTGTTTGAGCTCAGCCTGTCGTTCAAGTTCACGTTCTTTCGCTCTTTCTTTTTCACATGCTATCCTTTCTTCAAAGTCAGTACTAGAAGATGGCGCTTCTTCAACTTCTCCCTCACAAACACCGAACGCTTCTTTTTCAATCTTTGCAGCCATAGCTTCAACGTTCTCTTTAGGCTCAGATTCATCAATCAATCTACAACTTTCAGATGCTTTCTGCTTCTTCTGAGGAGCAGTGGAGGAAGATGTGGACGTTGGTTTTCTTTTGGTCCCCTTACCCCCTTTCTCATCTTTTACAAACCATGTGCTTCTCTTCGCGATGAAACCATCTAACGCTGCAAGTTCTTGATATTCTTCACTGCTATCTTCTTTTCTCCACTTCCCCTTTGATGGAGTGATATAATCTTTGTCAACAATTACTCCAAAAACTGGCTTTGCATTAGGGATGGTCTTGAGATGCAAGTTCATTTTCTTCAATGTCGCGACATCCATATGCTCCAATTTCAACACATCGTCTTTCTTTTTCTTCAAGCTAGGATGCAAATGGTCAAGCAGCATTTGGATAAAACGTGGATACTGCAAAAACTTCTCTCGCTGCGTGTTTTGGACCATTTGGGAAAAGATCACCTTTCGGAAGTTATATGGCAAATTCAGAACAAGTGCACTGATCATGCACATATGGTAATCAACTAAACCATCAAATCATCCTTTGTGATGACTGAGTGCGTGTATGACGCAGTGTGCGATATATCTGAATGGTGCACTCAAGTTAGCCTTCCTAAATGTAGCAGCGTTAACATACCCGCATAACCCATTCTATAAGAACACCCTTTCACCAAATATTCAGGAAATCATGTAGGGTCATCTTCGTTGTCATTGAATACCAGCACTGTTCTGATTAGATCTTCAGTGATCTTAACCTGAATATCCTTAATGTTAATCTTTACAAAAGATACAATCATATTCTCCTCCTCATCATACTCTGCCGCATTCCATAAATATTCAGTATGTGAACGATACGCTACCTGACGATCCGTGAGAGCTTTCATGATGGGAATTCTGCTCATAAAATCTAGAACTTCTCGATAAGCAGTGATTTCTGGAATAGAATCATCCAGAAGACAGCAGATATATGGAACAGTGAAAATGAAGATTTCTTGACCTGCAAGCATAGACATTTCAACTCTTAGAAATTTTTTCAAGAAAATTTCAACTCTGAGTCACTCGTACGACTCACTTATTTGTACGAGTCATGTACCAAGACAAAAATTAAGTCTGATTCACAATCTCATTCGTATGAGTCACTAATTCGTACGGATGAAACAGTTATACTTAGCAAAATTTCAAAACTTTTGACAAGAACTTCTTCGTACGAATGATGCGTCGTACGAGTCATCAAGACTTAAACATTTAAGGATCCTACTTGTACGAATACTCACTCGTACGAATGAATCTAATAACAAACATTTGAACACTTGCTCGTACGAGTGACGATTCGTACGAGTTACAAATGGAATGAAATAACACCTTATCAAACCGAACTTTAAAACGTGTAAATTTTAACAAATAAAGTTGATATATAGGTTAACAGGGCCGTTTGGTTCAATTTCCCTAAATCTACGTTTTGTGTCCGTTTGGTCCAAATTCGGCATTATAACGGCTTAAAACGAGCATTAGTACAGCAAGAGGTGTGCAAATCAACCTCCCCAAGGTCTAGATACAAACAATAGGTCAAGAAAATGAAGTTAAGTGGAATTGATTCACACAAAGTTTGCTCTCAACCACACAGAGTCAATAGTCTGACTCGTGCGAAAAAGTGAACCTTTTATACTCATTCAGTAGTCACTCATACGAGCGATGGCTCGTGCAAATGAAGATTTTGTCACTCGTACGAGTCAGTGTCACTCATACGAGTCAGTTCTAACACTCTATAAAACTTTTTGTTAGTTTTATGAAATTTTTATCTGTTTAATAACCCACTCAGTTAACCAAGTCCTAGTTAATGACCCTGGTTATCCGATTTGTCTACCAAGTCTAAGTTAATGACCCTGGTTAATTGTTGTTTGACCAAAATAGATTTTATTGAAAAAATGTAAAGTTTCAAATTAATGAACTTTGTTGACGTTCAGGAAATCCTTTTCTTTTCATGATTAGCTCCCAATTCGTGGACTTCAGCTTTCCTTCAGCAATCGTTGCTATGACTTGAACTAACGGTGTTTTGATCATCGGTAGACTTAAAATCTATGATAAATTGCTAAAAGTTGAAAATCTTTTTGGGATTTTCTGAAAAGAAATAACAAGTAAAGATGTATTCACATACATATTTTTGTGAGTTTTGTGTTTTTAGAGGATTATATCAAGTATTTAAACAAATCACAAGTACCGTTGATCTTGGTAGTAACTGTAAGTTCTTAAACAATTTTACCTAGATTGCCAATATACTTATCCTCTTAAACTTCTAAACGTTTCTCCACTGTTTCAAGTTATGTGAGGCAATATTTAGGAACATGAAGTAGTTGTGTTTCTCATCTCAGAATATACTCCTGTATCGAGATTCCCAGAATATCATTTCACAGGTGAATATATCCAATTGATATCTGTGAATGGGGTGAATTGCAAGACCTTGAGAGCTCAGGTTAGTATATCCATACAGAAAAAGAGATGAAGGCTCGTCTTTAGGTGGTGTTCCCAAAAGGAATCTTTTGAACTGCAGATGTCGTAAAGTATTTATGACATACTCAATTTTTTGTGCAGCTTTTGTGGGTGAAAGATGTGTAAAGTATTATACAAGTTCTTGGCCATTGCTGATGCAAAATCAAAAGAACTCGGATAATACCCCAGATATCGATTAAATATAAAGACCTAGTATCGCAGAATCTGGCATTCTCTCAAACGAAATTTCGGAGTACTAAGTCCATATATCCGAGAGATGTTAACTCACAAGTTACTCAGTTTTTCTTTTAGGTTTATATCTTGCAAAACAATTTACTGAACGAGTGAAGCCTATTGGCACATCCTCAGTAAGACCTGTTTAATTACTTGTTTAAACATTCAATATCTTTAGCATACTGTGTGTCATATTGATGTAATATGATCTCCCTTTTTCACAAAAACTATTTTTGACTCTTATAATGTTTTTGTATTTTCCCAAACTTTCTCCCCCTAAAATAAAAAAAAACATATTTTTGGATTTTTTAAGAAAAGATATTTACAGAAAACAAGTCATACCGATGAGAATCACGTCAAGTCCTCGTCATCCTCAAATTCAACCTCATGAATATCCCCGGATGCTAGATTTCTTAAACCATTTAATTTTAAAAGATTTTTAAATCTTGAACGATCAAATGCTTTGGTATAAAAATCTTCTTTTTGGTTATAAGTGTTGATTTTTTCAATTCTAAACAACTTTTTCTCGTAGCAGTGACGGATAAAGTGGTGTCGGATCTCAATATGTTTAGTACGTGAGTGTTGACAAGAGTTTTTAGTGATATCAATAGCAGCCTGATTATCTACATATATGGGCGTGTCAAGAAATTGCAGTCCGAAGTCTCTCATCTGCTGTTGTATCAAGAGTATCTAGGAACAACAGCTGCATGCTAAAACGTATTTAGCTTCACAGGTAGAGAGAGCAATCGCGGTCTGTTTCTTGCATTGCCACGTTACCAAACAGGTTCCAATGAACTGGCAACCACCCATAGTAGATTTGGCATTAAGCTTGCAGCAACCGAAATCAGCCGCAAGATTGAAATCGTCGTGACGAGGATACCACAAGCCGGTGCTTGGACATCCTTTCAAATATCGCATGATACGTTTGACGGCTAGCATGTGCGAATCTCTTGGACTGGACTGAAAGTTAGATACATCAAGGATCCGTTCATGGAGCGATATAATGTTTCATCAACTTTGACTCCATGAACGTCTGGACAAATGTCGTGATTTGGAGCTAATGGGGAATATGCTGGTTTATTTCCTGTCATATCAAATTTCTCTACAATGCATGAACATACGTCGTCTGATGGATGAATATACCATCTGACAACTGATCAACCTGAAGTCCTAAAAAGAACTTCATCTCCCCCGTCGCACTCATTTCGAATTTTTGCTTTATGACTTCTTAGAAGACTTATCATTTGTCGATCTGAAGATGATATCATCCACATATATTTGCATGATAATCAAAAAGAGGGTAGACTCTACAGTTCCTCTGAGAAAGCCATTTTCAAGAAGATGTCTTGAAAGCATTTCATGCCAAGCTCTCGCGGCTTGGTGAAGACCATATAAAGCTTTGTTCAGAAGGTAGACTTTATCTTTGTGTATTGGATCGACAAACCATGGTGGTTGGCCGACATACACCTCCTCTTTGACTTTGCCGTACAGGAAAGCAGATTTGACATCCAATTGGTACACCTTGAAACCTTTCCAAGAAGCAAAGGCCAAGAATATGTGGATAGCTTCGAGACGAGTGACTCGGGCATAGACTTTAGTGTAGTCTATCCCATCTTGCTGGTGAAAGCCTTGTACCACGAGTCGAGCTTTGTTTTGGACCACTATTCCTCTGTCATCACGCTTGCATGAAGACCCATCTAGTGTTTATCTTTTTGTGATGATCAGCTAGGTCATCAAGCTTCCAGACTCCTAACTTCTAGAATTGAAGCAATTCCTCCTGCATCGCCTCCATCTAGCTTTCTTCTTTTAACGCGTCTTTCCAGTTTTCGGGTTCTACCTGTGAAACAAAAAAACTGTAAGAAAGTTTGGTTTGTACTGGAGCAATACGGGTATAAAAACAACTTAGATCCTTGTTGATCTGATTGCGAGTTTGCACTATAGTTTGTAAGCTGCCAATGATATTCTCCGATGGATGATTAGAAACTTTCCTAAACATTACTTCACTTGGAACATCCACTTGAATCTACAAATTCGTGATCACTTCATTAACAAACGGTGCAGAAGATGTAGCTTCATTTCTGATATTTGATTGATCAGCTTGAGCATTCAGGAAGCTTTCAATATGCTCAGATCCTTCATCGGAACTAGATCCTCCATTATCAAAAGTCAGTTCACAATCAGAGTCGGCATTATCCGGTGGTTGGGCAGATGATTCAGCAGTATTCAAGATTGGTACAGAGACGGATTCTTGAAGATTAGTGCTCGGACCTACAGCAGTAGTGTTGACAGGAAGTGACGGGAAAATCACCAACAGTCTAGTAACTTTCTTGATTAATGATTTGATGTTGTTGAAATAGCATAACAAGTTCTTCTTCAGATGGCAGGTCTGGTAGGTCAAATGAATTCTACAAACCTTCGTAGTTGAACAACCATGGATCCCCAGGTTTCTACGTAGGGGTAGTATAATGTTGACAATCAACATGTTGTGCAAGAATAATCTGGTTCAGACTCGGCAAAAAGACATGCTTTTGTGGAGTAGCATAACCCACGAAAGATCCTTCCAAGGATTTGGCTCCAAATTTACCATCCGGGTCCAACACAGTACACGGTGATCCAAAAAGACTCCAGAAACGCAAGGTTAGGCTTTCGTTGGTTTAGCAGCTCAAAACAAGTCTTGTTGTGAGGCTTGACTATTAACACACGATTGAGGGTGTAACACGCTGATGCGACTGCATCGCTCCAGAACTAATTGCAAGTTTTGAATCAGCGAGCATGGTTCTGGCAGTCTCGATCAGTGTGCGATTCTTACGTTCAGCAACTCCATTTTGTTGAGTATAGGGGGCGCTGAATTCATGAAGAATCCCCTTTTCATTGTATAATTCAAGCATCCGTTTTTTCGTGAACTCAGGTACCATTATCACTGTGGATTCTCTTGATAGGCAAGTGATACAGCTTTTCAAGCATCCTGAAGAGAAGCATTAGACTTTCAAATGTTTCATCTTTGCTCTCCAGAAGAAAAACCCATAGAATCTTGAGAAATCATCTGTAATAACCAGGAAATATAGATCTCCAGAAATGCTTTTGACGTTTACTGGCTGAAAAAGATCCACATGAAGCCTCTCTTGTGGTAGCTTTATAGAAGTTAGAAGCTTTCTTGGGTGTGATTTCTTGTGCTGTTTCCCCTTCTTACAGCTCAGACAATCATCAGATAACTGAAAATTATTCAGATTAACACCCTCCACTAGGTCGTTGTGCACTAGATAATTCATCTTTCTCAAACGAAGGTGCCCCATCTTCCTATGCCATAAGATAGACTCCTTCTCCGTTGCTTTAGAAACAAAGCACTAAACTTTCTTTGATGTTGTAGATGCGACATTCATATCAAGGACATAAAGATCATTCTCTCTTGGAGCACGCATAAGAATCCATTCCTCAGGAATCTTGAATCCCGGCTTTAGAATCAAGCATTCTTTTTCGCTGAAGTGTGTTGTGAACTTTTTGTCACAAATTTGCAAAATACTCAGAAGATTGTTCTCTAGCTCCGCAATGTAGTTCACTTTGTCAAACGAAACCACTCCATTCGTAAGAATACCTTTTCCAACGATTCTTCCACCTTGTGTTCCAGCAAAACCTGCGTAACCTCCTCGGATAGCTTTGACGTGGTGTAACAACGCAAACATCCCAGTTATTTGTCGTGAAGCTCCACTATCCATAATCCATTTTGACATGATCGATCTCGAGAACCCCTACACACATTAGAAAGAAACTATTTAAACAAAGAAACCCAAGCCTGCTTGGTCTTGGGTGGGTTCGGAATATCAAATTTCGGACCAACTTTGTTTTTAACATTCTGTTTAGGCTCGGTTTTGGTTGGAACAGATGGTTTCAGTTCTACCTTAAATGGTTGACTTTTGCAACCCAAGTTTGTGTTTTTGAATTGGCTCTTTTTGAATAGAACTTTGAATCCATTTGTCGATTCTTGGTGGATGTTTCACCAATTTCAAATTTAGAATTAAGTCGAATCGTTGAGTTAACATTTTTGTTAGATTCAATGTTTCTTTTCAAAATATGTTTTCGAACAACCATAGGTGCCTTTTGTTGCAAATCTTTGGTAGATCTATTGGAGTTAGAAACAAGTTTTAGATATTTTTGTGAACAATATCGTGCAATATGGCCAACATTTTTACACTTGTAGCATGTCGTGGTGTCATTTAGAACAGACGAATCCAAAACTTGTTTTCTACTCTTCTTTTTCTTTCTTGAACTCATCATTGGATAGTGTACCAATGACCTCTTTTTCTTTTTCTGTAGTTGTTCCAAAAACAAAGTTAAATTTTTTGGTAAAGTTCAACTTTTGAAACTTGTTGTTTGTTCTTTTATTTTGAAAACCCAACCCAACCCTCCTATTTAAGGATAATCTTTGTTTCTCTGATGGTAGGGTTTGGAAACACATTTTGATTTAGAATAAAATGATACATCGTGTTTTTCTAAATCAGAATGGCTTACCTCAACAAGCTTGAACAACTTTTCAACACGATCCAGATTGACATTCTGGATTGGGAAATCTTCAATCAGAATATAGTTTATCAGATCTATGCATTTTGTAAATGATGACGTTTGGATCAGTGTTTAACCACTGATGCAAACCAATGATGCAAGTTCATCTGATTTATCTTCTTTCATTTACCATTTTTAGAACTTTCATAAACTGTTTCAAACTCAGATCCTAACAATATACAAGTAATAATCCGTAGTTAGAATCTAACTTCATTTGAACCATTCTCAATGTAGTCAACTTTTCTTACACCTATCATTTGAACCATTGTCAATATAGTCAACTTTTCTTACACCTGTCTTTAACAACCTTCATTATTTAAGACAATAAGTATCAGTCCTTGTAATCCTATCCACTAACATAAATGCCACTGAACTTATAAGAAAATAAGTATCAGTCCTTGTAATCCTATCCACTGATCAGAAACCGCTGATGAAACCACTGATGACAAAACGCTGCTAACACACCAACAATAGTTGTATAGCAAAACCACTGATTCAACCACCGACTCACTAACCACTGATGTTATACTCAGCAGTGGTTGTCCAGCAATGGTTGTCTATCACCAATAGTGTTTGCCTAACATCTGATGTTATTACTCCATGAAAATCTATCCGTTGCTGAAAGTGTATCCTCTGTTCCTACTTCCACTGTTGGTGAAACCACTGTCTTCTCAATCCACTGATAATCTATCCTCTGATAATGTAAAATCTCCTCTGATCATTCCTCTGTTCAGAACCACTGCTGGTCTCCAGCAGAGGTTTCCAAACAACTGTCATCCAATATCCAACAAAGTTTACACGTGCACAAATGATAGCCATCAGACCTTTATAAACCATGTTTCATCCAAACAGAGTTTCCACTTGCTGTTTCAACTTCAAAAACAAATATCTCTCATAAATTTTTCCATTACTCTCCTTGTTCAAAACCCAAATCACTCACTTCTTCACCATGAATCTCATTATCAATTTGTGGTGTGTTTAGACAATTTATGGTGTGTTAAGTTTGTTTACATGTTCTACTTATATAATGACCTTTTTTTAGCGCGAGCTAGATATATGTTTTTTGCGCTAAAAAACAATAGTAATTTTTTTATGTGTACTTTTTGTATATCTTGTCTTGTGATGTAGGATGTAGACCTATAAGCTGATCATTCAACAAAAAATATGGCGTATTAGTTTTTGGTGCGATCTTTTGTTGTTGACTATTGAAGTGGTTTTGTGGATGTTGGAGACATAGTTCGATGTCGTTTTTGTGGATGCTATTATTGGGGTGTGATTGTGAGTGGTTTTTCGCTTGGATGATATTTGGCCATCATCTTCATGCTCATCCCACTCTTCATCATTTAAATGGAGTCCAAAATAGCGTTTACATTGGCAAAGTCTCTTCTTCTCATCCAAAACTTTCTCAAGAACAAAGCATACAAAATGACATATCACTGTCATCAATCTCTTTTTCTTGAAGATTTGTCCATCTCATTCAGCAAAATCTTTTAGAACACACAGCTTACAGGTTTGCCATCTGATATTTTGAACTTTTTAGCGTTTTAATTTGAACAAGGTGAGGTTTATCTCAATAAGATTTTGCTGAATGAGATGGACAACATTGTTATGCTCACTTAATAATGACCTAAGAATGTTGTCTACCTCAATCAGTGAAACTTTATCGAGAATAAAACTGAATCTCCAAGAAACGAGGTTTGCCACATGGTATTTAGTAAATTATGGCGTTCGCTTTTGGTGTAATCAATCGAAGGGCATGAGGTTGTTTATATAAGATGTTTTGGCGCGTAGTTTGGGCGAGAATTTTCTATAAGTTATTGGTTGTTCAGTAATAAAGATGGCACGTCCCATCATTAAGTTACTATTTGTTCAGCTTTATCAGCACGTCCCATCATTAAGAAACCACTGATGCAAACCACTGATGACAAATCCTTGCTAACACACCAACAGTAATTGTATAGCAAAACCACTTATTCAACCACAGACTCACTAACCACTGATTTTATACTCAACAATGGTTGTCCAGCAGTGGTTGGCTACCACCAACAGTGTTTGCTTAACATCTGATGTTATTACTCCATCAGAGGTTAGCAACTTCATCAATGTTTATCAAACATCATTAGTGTTTACCTAACATCTGATGTTATTCCTTCTAAGATGAGAACGTAGAAGATGATCCATATAACTTTGTTTACGATCGTCTACCTAGAGAGTATCGTGTTTTAAAAGAACGTGGTGCATGTCCTGATTGTGGAGCAAAACGTTTTCAATTTGAATTTGATACCTTTTGTTGTAGGGTGGTAAAACTGTATTAGCAAATTCAGAAATTCCAAAGGAATTGCACCAGCTTTTCACATCGCAAGATGAAATTGGAAATATTTTTAGGCAAAACATCTGTGCTTATAACACCAATTTTTCTTTTGCCTCAATGGGAGCAACGTTGGATTATACATTGAGCAATATGAGAGATGGTGTATATATTTCGTGCACATCGAGGAATATATCACAAAATCGACCAATTAGTTCCGAGGGATGGAAACCCTAGGTACCTGCAGTTGTATTTTTATGATCTTGATGCTGAATTAGATCTCAGACTCCAGTGGCCAAATCTCGATCGACGTATTACTTAGATTTTGACACGCGTTCTTTCTATAAACCCATATGTCGATACCTTTCGAAGACTTGCGGAACTAGGACCTCTGGACAACTATAAAGTCACTTTGAATACTTCGGTTGAACTTGACCAAAGGGTGTATAACCGACCAACGACATCGGAGGTATATAAAATGTTATATAAACATCGTGAAACATAAACAATTGATCACAAACTACCACTGATTAGAAACCACTGATGACAAACCACTGCTAACAAACCAGCAGTAGTTGTATAGCAAAACCACTGATTCAACCACCGACTCACTAACCACTGATGTTATACTCAACAGTGGTTGTCTAGCAGTGGTTGGCTACAACCAATAGTGTTTGCCTAACATCTGATGTTATTACTCCATTAGATGTTAGCAACATCATCAGTGTTTGTTTAAATCTGATGTTATTACTCCATCAGAGGTTAGCAACATCATCAGTGTTTGTCTAACATATGATGTTATTAATAGTGTTTGTCTAACATAAGTGATTACACTAATTACAATTATTTAATAGTATTGCTTATTTTACTTACTTATAGTTGACGATTATACTAACATATGATGTTATTAATAGTGTTTGTCTAACGGCGAAGCTACAACTAAAAAAATTAGGAAAAGTATATCACCAAAAAATTGATAAAGTAATATAAAAACAAGCACCAACATATCACGAATAAGAAAACTAACCTAAGTAATAGACGATATATCACAAGACAACTGATAAACTAACGGCAAACGAGTACCCTATTTAAATCACCATTTCTGTCGGATCACGCGGGTAAATTACTAGTACAACATAAAACACATCTCATCTCCCTTTTAGTTGCCAAAATTCACCTCAACTGACGATCCCTGTGCAAACCCCATCTCTTATCACAACCGTTGATTTATTTTAATCCAATGAACAAAAAGTGAATCCTTGTGAATACCCGTCCACCAATCACAACTCCGTCTTTTAGGGTATTAATATCCCCATTTTCCATCAATCAAACTCACACAACATATTACTTTCTTTCTCTCTCGTTTCATACTCTCACAAAACCATCAATGGCGTCCACAAAAGCAGCAGTTACTAAAAGCTCCAACTGCAAAGAAACCAAGATCTCATCCTCCTTATGCTGAGGTAAAGAATTTCATGTTTTAACCGTACGATTTGGTTCAGTTATTATTAGTATTATTGTTTTGTGTATAGCATAATCTGATAGGATATTATTATTTATTATTATTATTATTATTATTTATAATATGAAATACAAGATGGTGAAGAAGCGATTGTGGCGTTGAAGGAGAAGACCGGATCTAGCCAGTACACAATCGCGAAACACATCGAGGATAACCAGAAAGATCTACCGGCAAATTTCAAAAAGCTGTTGCTCCTTCAGTTGAAGAAACTTGTTGCTTGTCACGCCCCGACCCGCAGCGGAATAAGAGTCGGGGCATAATTGGGTTATCAACAAAGCTCATGATATTTACTAATATGTTTCATATTTATTAAAGTCAAAATTACATTCTCAATAATCCAAACATGTCCATACAATACAAAGAAAATTAACCAACTAAACAATCCAAGCTCTAAATCAGTTTATTCTTCTAAGCCAATCCTATGTGTTTCTTGCTGCAGCTGGTTCACCTGTATCATGTGTAAAAATGGGGGTTTTTGGGTCAACATAAGTTGGCGAGTGAACCTTGTTAGATAAACATTTATTATGCATTCTCTTGTTATTTTATCAAGGAAAAATTGTGCAATGATCATAAATGAGCAAATGTAAATAATCAAACAATAGCAATAACAACCACAAACTGTAACATACAATAACATATAATATCATACAATAACATAAATGGGGAATGAATGGTCTATGATAAATGTATGTACTGAAAATGATAAATGTCTGTGCGATCAAGGCTCAATCTAACGGAGCCGATCGTATGTTGGCACACCAGGTTCACGCTCATAATGTAATGGGGAACATGCTCAACGCTCATAATGTAATGGGGAGCGGCGGCCTATGAAATTGCATGTACTAGAAATAATAAATTAAATCTAAACAATAACCACACAACAGTTAAACAAGCTGAATACACATTTGTTCATGATATGATGTATGCACAATAATTTAAATATAATAAATGACAAGACACATGATACACCCCAAAAGCGTGATTAAAACGGGGAATTTTATAGAGATTCACTCACTTTGGTTGCGTTCGGTTGGAGATGGTGAGATGCGCACGAGTTGGAAGAATTGAACAATGAGGATAGACTAACCTAAATAATAACGGAAAATATAGTAAATGAGTGGATTTTATTAATGATTTTAATAGGATTTTTAGATATATTTTTGTGAGTTTAAGGCTTTTTCCTATCTTTAAAAACATTATTTTTAAGTATTTTTAATTGATTTTTAAATTAAATAAAATAAAAAAAATATAAAAATATGTTGACTTTTGCGTTGACCGTCGACCATTGACTGTTTGACCGGTTTATTGTGTAAATGTATGCGCCGGGCAGGACTCGAACCCGAGACCTCCCGTACGCGTGCACGCAGCTCTACCAACTGAGCTACGTGTCTAACCCGAAATAATTCTGTTTTTATTTATATTTATATACTAACTCAGTTTATTCAAAATTCTTTTATTTTCAAAAATGTTTTAAATCATCGAACCGGTGCCGTCAACAGGTCTCGAACCCGGGACCTGTGCTATAACGTTACACACAGTCCACCGCTGGACTGTGTGTCTAACTTGGTTAATATACAGATTTTTATTATACTTAACCTCTAACGTAAGTTAATCCGGTTCAGTTAGAAAAATAAATCATCTTTATTACAGAGAGGGTGTGTGTATCAGGGATCGAACTCGCGGCGTGTGTTTTGTATGTGCACACAGTCCACCGCTGGACTGTGTGTCTAACCCGTTTATAATACCGGTTTTAATAATTCTTATAATGTTAACATACTTCATCTTCTTCGCTAATTTTTACAGACAGCAATTTACTCAACTGTTTCTTGTTTTAAAACGATTAACAACATTCATAAGACTAAAATGAAATGGCAGAGACGGTGTTGGAAGCAAACATACCGGAGGAATGATTTAACTCAGAATTCCGGCAAGGCGTCGGCTCTGTTTTTATGAACTTCAACTGAGCGAGCAAATTAACCGTTTTGATTAGCTAATCGTGGAATTGAAGTGCTAAACAAGAGTTAACAGAAGGTTTGAATGTCCATACCGTTTTACAGCGGAAGATAAGAACTTTCAGAGGTTTTCCGGCGAGCAGGAATTATCCGATAACGACGTCTGAATTTGATTCCGATTAACAGGTTTGGGTTAGCAATAGCTTAACAATTGATAGACCACGAAAAAATTGAGAGACTCACTGATTTGGTGGAAAATACGGTTTTCTGGTGAAAGTCCGGTGAGTCCAAATAGCTTCTCCGGTGAACTGAAAGTTGTGCGGAAATGTAATTAGAGGTTTGCAGAGTGTTTTTAAGTCGCGAGAGAGGACAAAGATTGAAGTAATTCAAGAATTGAAAGTTTTCGGTTATTAAACCGATGCACTCCAGAATTCAAGTTTCATTCAAGGCAGAATTGATTGGAATTGTCGGTGTATCGGTTAAACTCAGTAAACCGCGAGTAATCAAACGCCTTTGGACGTTTGGTGACCGATTTCGGTTACAGTTGGCGTAACCGGTTGATTTATGGTTGTTTATAAGATTTATTTGTTTCCTAGAGTTGACAGAAAACAACAAGTGGCGGAGTGGTTATGTGTGTGTGTGATAAGTCTTTGGAGTTCTTTTCCGGCTGACCCGGGTTCGAGTCCCGGCAGCCTCATTTTCTTTTTAATTATTTTATTTTTACTTTTTATCAATTATAACTTTTATAGTTTAGTTTGTTTATTAATTATGCATCATTAAAAAGTAAATTGGACATAAATACGCAATGAGACATTTATAACTTGATATTCGATTACAAACGGAGCGGGTTTGGAAAACCCGTTTTTTGACAATTGTTACAGTATCCCCTACTTTTAGGAATTTCGTCCCGAAATTTGAGTAGTAGTAGTAGGAAAAAGATGCGGGTATTTTTCGCGCATCGAGTCTTCACGTTCCCAAGTAAACTCAGGTCCCCGTTTGGACTCCTAGCGTACCCTAACAATTGGAATGCGACTTTGTCGAAGACGTTTTTCTCCGAAATCCATGATCTCTACTGGTCTCTCAATAAAATGCATAGATTCATCAATCTGAATATCTTCCAGAGGAATATGGAGGTTCTCATCAGCGAGGCACTTCTTCAAGTTTGATACGTGGAATGTAGGATGAATCCTGTTGAGTTCTTCTGGTAGATCAAGCTTGTATGCTACAGGTCCTACTCTTTCGAGTATCTTGAAAGGTCCTACGTAGCGTGGTGCTAGCTTGCCTTTTTGACCAAAACGAACTACTCCCTTCCACGGTGATACTTTTAAAAGTACATGATCACCAATGTTAAACTCCAAAGGCTTCCGTCGTTTATCTGCATAACTCTTTTGACGACTCTGAGCCGCTAGAAGATTGTTTCGAATTTGATGGATCTTGTCTGTTGTTTCTTGAATCAATTCTGGACCAGTGATTTGAGCTTCCCAATTTCATGCCAACATACTGGAGATCGGCACTTACGACCATATAAGGCTTCAAAAGGTGCCATGCCGATGCTTGAATGATAGCTGTTGTTGTACGAAAATTCAACTAATGGTAGGTGAGCGTCCCAATTTCCCTTGAAGTCTATGACACATGCTCGAAGCATATCTTCAAGAGTTTGAATGGTGCATTCAGATTGTCCATCAGTTTGAGGATGGTAGGCGGTACTGAGATCTAATCGCGTACCCAAGGCGGCTTGTACTGCTTGCCATGTTCGTGAAGTGAAACGACCATCACGATCTGAAATAATGCTTAACGGTACACCATGACGGCTTACGATTTCGCTGACATAAATATGAGCTAGCTTTTCGTTCTTGAAATCTTCGCGGATAGGAATAAAGTGAGCTGATTTTGTAAGTCGATCAATGATTACCCATATAGTGTCATACCCACCAGAAGTGCGAGGTAACCCGGTAATGAAGTCCATGGTTATGTTTTCCCACTTCCATACAGGTATTTCAGGTTGGACCAGAAGTCCTGAGGGTCTTTGGTGTTCAGCTTTCACCTTGGAACATGTAAGGCACTTGGAAACAAAAACAGCAATATCCTTTTTCATTCCAGGCCACCAATAGGTGTATCGAAGATCTTGATACATTTTATCGGCTCCTGGGTGTATAGAGTATCGTGTTTTGTGAGCCTCATTCATAAGAAATTCACGAAGGTTGTTGTGGTCAGGAATCCATATGCGATCTAGATAGTACAGAATACCGTCAGATTTAGTTTCAATTTTAAGTTTAGCTCCACAGGACAGCTCCTTTCGTACATCATCTTCCGTTACTGAAACATGTTGGGCTTCTCGAATTTGATCTTTAATGTTAGTTATGATTTGCGAACATAGAAGACGAATGGAGTTCGCATAACCCTTTCGACTGAGTGCATCAGCCACCACATTTGCTTTGCCAGGGTGGTACCGAATTTCACAGTCGTAGTCATTTAGAAGTTCGACCCATCTTCGTTGCCTCATGTTTAACTCCTTTTGATTGAAGATATGTTGAAGACTCTTGTGGTCAGTGTATATTTCACACTTAGTACCGTAGAGATAATGTCTCCATATCTTAAGAGCGAACACAACGGCTCCAAGTTCTAGGTCATGGGTGGTGTAGTTCTTCTCATGAATCTTGAGTTGTCTCGAAGCATAAGATATAACCTTTCCCCTTTGCATTAGAACACAGCCTAGTCCTTGCCCTGACGCGTCGCAATAAACCACGAAGTCATCACAACCTTCAGGAAGAGTGAGGATTGGTGCATCACAGAGTTTTTGTTTAAGGGTTTGGAAGGCTTCTTCTTGTTTGGGTCCCCATATGAAGGGTTTTCCCTTATGAGTTAAAGCCGTGAATGGTACAGCAATGCGAGAGAAGTTTGAAATGAAACGGCGATAATAACCAGCCAACCCAAGGAAAGATCTAACTTCAGTTGGTGTGCGTGGCGCTTGCCATTCTTGTACCGCTTTTGTCACACCCTCAATTTCCACTTGCGGAGTTTTACCGCGAGGCATGTGAGCAAACCAGAATCTGAAACACTAGTACGTCGAACGACTCTACATGATTTGATTATACGTTTTGCAAAATCGTTCATTGTAGATTTTATATCAATTACCAATATTTAGCAGAGCATTAGTTTTAAATTTGAGCGGAAGCATAAATAAGTAATGATGCGGGCGCCAACACAAACGCCAAAACAAATGAAAAATCCCAAAACAATATTAATAAATGAGACTCGATAAAGATGTCTTGTTCAATGCATGTGCGTGCACCTAGAGCTCCTAGCGTCCTGAGAAACATGTAAAGAAACAAGTGTCAACATTAAAGATGAGTGAGTTCACAGGTTTTCATTCATTAGTTTGTTCGGTTATAGTTTGTTACTCCGTTATCCCCAACCCGGGATAACGTATCAGTTCCATTATTCCAATCCTGGAATAATAAGTTGTTGCTTCCAATATTCCCAACCCGGAATATTAAGTTGTTGTTTCCATTATCCCCAACCCGGGATAATAAGTTGATGTTTCCAATATTCCAAACCCGGAATATTAAGTTGATCCGTAATTAAGTTCAATATTAATGTATATAGGTAGCTAGCCTAAAGTCATGTCACTAAGTGTTCGCGATCGAAGCTGACTGTTGTGCCTCCGTTTTGCCGGGCCTTTCACATGACCATGGCGGTGTTAGGCCAATCATACACCCGTTGACCATACCCGTCGGCTAGCGCGACTAGCTCGGATGGGGCTCGTCAGACCCAGTAGTACTACTTATAATTCCCCCGCTACTTAACCCAAATACTAACGATCCGAGGAGATTGTCGAGGACTTAAGTGATAAAGCTGCTTAGTGCCCATAACATTACATTAACATTAACTTAGTTACCGTATAGTTATGTGACGTTAAATTCGTATAACGTAAAGAGTTTGAGTTTGAGAGTGTATACATGTTTCTCCCCCTGTTGTTTAAAAACCGGATAAAGTTAGGGGCCGTGAACTCACCTTTATTTGCTCGGTTAGTGTAGCAAAGATGTTATAAGAGATGGGACCGCTAGTTGCGTCCTAACAAACCAATTAATTCCACGTCAGTGTGTAATCACACCAATACAAATTCCACACGCAATTTACTCACAAAGTGATACACACAAACAACATATCTAACACTCAAACATGCATGCAAGTATTCTCATGTGATCATAGTAATCAAACAACTTATCATGAACATATTCCAAATCCATGCAACACTTTAATGCATAAAATCACAAGTTAACAACTTTCTGCTTAACACTCAATTATTCAGCTGTTTTCTAGGATTTTTATAAAATAGTTCCAGCATTCGAAAAATTCCCATATTTTTACAGTAGGTGACATTTATACCATAGAAATTTATATAATTTTTCTAAGTCCTGAATCTCTACCAATTAACCATCAATATTAATTCCCTAAGCTGCAGTCAGATTTACCGCTTTCTGACTGCAGTCCACGGAAGAATTTATTTAAAAATCACTGATTGTCCGATTAACGAAATTCCAGTTGGAGTTGCCCGGAAATTTCTATACCTAGTTGCTGTACAAAAATCATGACTCAACTCTCTACTGATTTTAAAATCTAGCTTGATAAACAACCAACAAAATTCCAGAATTTTAACAGCTTTACCTACTGAACTTGTTTAGCCCTTTAAAAATATCAAACGATTTCAGAAAATTATGAATCCAGCGCCATTAGATTCCTTATTCAAATCTCTACGTTCTAGACATCAGAAAATCCGTTTTTCGACAACTAACGACCAAGTTACAGCCAGATGAAATCGGCTGTAACTTTCACTCAGCTTCCTGTTTCAGCATGTTACTATTATAAACTCATGTAATCCCGTTCATGCGATTAATCTAAGTGATCAAGAACTGATTTCTAGTCCTAGATTAATACTAATAACCTATCCATGCAAACCCTTCTCAATACTTTAGTTTTTATACGCAAATCACAGCCTATACATTCAGCTTTCAAACAACATTCAACCTAGTGTAAACAATCCGAAACAATAAGATCATTCAATGTAAACATCATCAACAAATCGGCTAATCTAACATCTCATTCAATCATGCTTGGCAATCTTATATGTTCCGAAAACTATCATAACTATAAACAAAGATTAACTCAGCCGATTTCATTCATCAAATATCGTCCGAAACAACTAACCATTCAAGCATATACATATCCGAAGCAACTAATCATTCAAGCACATAAATATATATATCCGAACATGATCTCAAATCAAACATGATCCTAACCTTGAGTCACTAGACAAACGAGCCGAGATGTGGACAAAGGCGACTCGGCTGCTGCTTGCTGCGACCGAGAGAAAGCAAAAAAACTGATCTTGCGATCTAGACTGAACGGGACTGGAGATAACCGGCTGTTAACGACCGAGAGAATGGCTAAGCTGTTTGTGATTGTGATGGAGTGTATCAAAACTGATCTGGCGATCAAGGGAGCAAGTAAAAGGGTTGTTATGCGACTGAGATGATGAAAACAAAACTGATCCCGATCGGTTAGAAGGAGGAAAGGGAGCTGCCGACGGCAGTTTTGGTCCAGGGTTTTGTGAATTCTGAATTGAGCATGCATTGTTGATATATATAGGCAAGGAGAGAGATGAGGGTTGCGGTTTTAGATAAACACTCGTGGCGAGGGACTTGGGTTGGTTTGGTTTGGGTTTGGGTCTTGCGGCCGAGAGATTAAGGTTACGGTTGGGTTTGTGTATTGTGGCCGAGAATCTTGGGTTGGGTTTTATCTTGCGGCCGAGAGACTAGAATGGTTGGTTTGGTTTTGATCTTGTGGTTTCGAGTTCGATCTTGCGGCCAAGTATTAGAATGAGTTTTAAGTTTAGGTTTGATCTTTGATTCTTGTTCTCTTTTGGCCGAAGACTTGGGTTCCAAGTTTCCTAGTTTCACAAAGGGTTCGGTTTGTGTGCATATTTACAATAATTACTTAATAACTAAACAATCACATAAACACTCATCACGTATTCATTCACGTTTAATACTTAGCACGCATATTATTCGACAAGTGTCACGTATAATTTATCGAAAAACCCGGGATATCACATTATCCCCATGTTGAAAGAATTTTCGTCCCGAAAATTGAGTAAACTTGGTTTAGCATGTAACGTACATGTTCAGAGTGCCACGCACAACGAGTTAGTTCGTTTACAATGGTACGCAACGTTACAAGAAGTTCCCCAAGTGTCATACACAAAGATTTCCAAGTGCCATGCACAAGAATTTAATCAACAATAGTACACGAAAGTATGAGAAATTTCCAGGTTGTCACATCATCCCCTTGTTGAAAGAATTTTCGTCCCGAAAATTTAGGTACTGTCATCGTTAGTTTGCTGCTCAGTTGCGAAGAGGTGTGGGTATTTGCTTTTCATTTGATCCTCTCTTTCCCACGTGAACTCCGGTCCACGCTTAGAGTCCCAACGAACTTTAACGATTGGAATTTTGCTGTGCCTTCGAGTCTTGATCTCACGATCCATGATCTCAATAGGCTTTTCCACGAAGTGTAGTTGTTCATCCACTTGGATCTCATCCAATGGAATAACTAAAGTTTCATCTGATAGACACTTCTTCAGATTTGACACGTGAAATACGTTGTGAACTCCACTGAGTTCGGCAGGAAGGTCTAATTGGTATGCTACGGGTCCGATACGTTTCAAGATTACAAACAGGCCTACGTACCGTGGGTTAAGTTTGCCCCGTTTTCCAAAGCGGATTACACCCTTCCAGGGTGACACCTTTAGTAGGACGCGGTCGCCTACTTGAAATTCGAGCGGTTTGCGTCGTTGATCCGCGTAGCTTTTCTGTCGATCTCGTGCCGCCGCCATGCGGTTTCTGATTTGTACAATCTTTTCAGTAGCCTCAAGTATTAACTCAGGGCCTGTGAGTTGACTGTCATCGACTTCTGCCCAGCAGACCGGTGATCTACATTTACGACCATATAATGCCTCAAATGGTGCTACCGAAATACTCGTGTGATAGCTGTTGTTATATGAGAATTCTACTAGAGGCAGGTGAATTTCCCAATTATTTCCGAAGTCCACCACGCATGACCCTAAGCATGTCTTCCAAGGTTTGTATGGTCCTTTCGCTTTGACCATCAGTCTGAGGGTGATAAGCTGTGCTCATATCCAAGCGTGTTCCCAACGCTTTCTGGAGTGACTGCCAGAAGTTTGACGTAAAGCGAGCATCTCTATCTGAGATGATGGACGTTGGCACTCCGTGCCGAGAAACTACTTCCTTAATGTAGATGCGAGTCAACTTCTCCATCTTATCTGTTTCTTTAATAGCTAGGAAGTGTGCGGACTTAGTCAAACGATCCACAATCACCCAGATGGTATCGCAACCACCCAAGGTTCGCGGGAGTTTAGTGATAAAATCCATGGAGATCTGATCCCATTTCCACACTGGGATCTCAGGTTGTTGGAGTAGCCCCGATGGCTTTTGATACTCCACCTTGACTTTTGCACAAGTCAAACATCTACTCACGTAGGTGGCTATATCGGCTTTCATGTTGGGCCACCAATACGCAACTTTAAGGTCTTGATACATCTTATCCGAACCCGGATGGATAGAGTATCGAGATTTGTGAGCTTCATCCATGACTAGCTCTCTGAGGTTCCTGTAGAGAGGTACCCATATGCGATTCATGAAATACCGGGCTCCATTGGGCTTTACTTCCCAATCGCGTTCCATTTTTCCCACTGATTCAGCTTTGATGTTTTCCTCCTTAACTGCTTCTAACTGGGCGTCGCGTATTTGATCGGGTAGCCCCAAATGAATAGTGAGTTGTAGTGCTCGTACGCGAAGAGGTTTCAAGTGTTCCTTCCTGCTGAGGGCATCAGCTACCACGTTAGCTTTACCCGGGTGATACCGAATGGCACACTCATAATCGTTTAAGAGTTCGACCCAGCGACGCTGTCGCATGTTCAACTCCTTCTGATCGAAGATGTGTTGGAGGCTTTTGTGGTCAGTAAAGATGGTGCACTTCGTTCCATATAGGTAGTGTCTCCAAATCTTGAGTGCAAACACTACTGCTCCCAATTCTAGGTCATGCGTCGTGTAGTTTTTCTCGTGAACCTTCAGCTGTCGTGACGCATACGCGATGACCTTATCGCGTTGCATGAGTACGCATCCCAATCCCTGAATGGAAGCATCATAATACACTACGAAGTCATCTGTCCCCTCCGGCAAAGACAGAATGGGTGCACTGCAAAGTTTCTGCTTCAGCAGTTGAAATGCTGCTTCTTGCTTGTCACCCCAAGTATACTTGATACCTTTCTGGGTGAGGGTAGTGAGCGGTTGTGCAATCTTTGAAAACCCCTCGATGAAGCGTCTGTAGTAACCAGCCAATCCCAAAAATTGGCGGATTTCCGTCGGAGTCTTAGGTGCTTCCCAGCTTTTGATGGCTTCAATCTTGGCAAGATCTAGTGGATACACTTTTTATTTATGATATGTCCGAGAAACTGAACTTCCCGGATCCAGAAATCACACTTCGAGAGCTTGGCATATAGCTTTTCTTGTTGAAGCAGCCCTAGCAGTAATCTTAGATGCTCAGCATGCTCTTCTTCACTTTTGGAGTAGATGAGTATGTCATCGATGAACACAATGACAAATTTGTCGAGGTATGGTTTACACACGCGGTTCATGAGGTCCATGAATACCGCAGGTGCGTTAGTGAGACCGAATGGCATGACCAAGAACTCGTAATGGCCATACCGAGTGCGAAATGCTGTCTTAGCGATATCCTCCTCCCTGACGCGTAGCTGATGATAACCGGACCGTAAATCAATCTTAGAGTAGTAACTTGACCCTTGCAGTTGGTCGAATAGATCGTCGATGCGAGGTAACGGGTATCGGTTCTTGACTGTAACCTTGTTGAGTTCCCTATAGTCGATGCACATGCGGAAAGTCCCGTCCTTTTTCTTGACAAACAGGACTGGAGCTCCCCATGGCGAAACGCTTGGTCTGATAAATCCTTTTTCTAGCAGCTCTTGAAGTTGGGTAGACAGCTCCTGCAGCTCGGCTGGAGCTAGGCGGTATGGAGCCTTGGCGATGGGAGTTGCATTGCTTGCCAATTCGATTTTAAACTCCAATTGTCGATGTGGTGGAAGACCAGGTAGTTCTTCTGGGAATACATCGGAAAAATCACGGACGACAGGGATGTCTTCTATACGTTTCTCGTCCTTAGGCTGTTCGGTAATTAGTGCGAGTAAAGCGAAAGAATTCTTTTTCCGAAGATACTTCTGCGCTTGCATAAATGAGATAATGTTGGTGACGGCGCTTGCCTTGTCGCCTTGTACCGTCAGGATTTCGTCGTTCGTGAGTGGAATACGGATAGACTTTTCGAAGCAGAGAACTTCAGCCCGGACGTCGGATAGCCAGTCCATTCCGACTACCACGTCAAAACTACCCAGGGTAGTTGTCATCAGATCGATGGTAAAAGTGTGGCCCGCGAGTTTGAGTTGACAGCCGGATACGATTTGGGTCACATCTACCGATTTACCATTGGCTAATTCTATCACATAAGGGGTCTCTAATGGTTTAAGCGTGAGATTTAGGTTCTTCCTAAAAGACTCAGATATAAAGCTCCTATCCGCACCCGTATCAAAAAGCACAGAAGCAAAATGTTCATTAAGGGGAAACTTACCGGTGACCACGTTCGTGTCGTTTCTGGCCTCTCCGCGGCCCAATGTAAATGCACGACCTTTGGCACCTCCTGTGCCACCGTTCCCATTGTTGTTGTTGTTATTATTGTTGTGGTTGTTGTGGTTGTGGTTGTTTCCACCATTATTGTTGTTGTTGCGCAACTGTGGGCAGTCTTTTCTGAAATGAGCGGTGCTACCACACTGATAGCATCCCCGGTTTATACCCTGCTGCTGACCTTGGGGCTGATTCTGATTTTGTCGGGACATAATTTCCCCACGACAATCCCTTGCCGCATGTCCCATCTTGCCACATCTTTGGCAGCGATTTCCGGCACAAGGGCCGTTATGATGGAGATTACAGCGGTTGCACTGCGGCTTTCGACCTACATAACCGCCTGCATTCTGGTTGTTGTTGTTGTTGTAGTTGTTGTTGTAGTTGCTGTTGTTGTTGGAACGATTTTGATGACCCCGGTGGCTGTGGTAGTGATTGAACCGTTTCTGGTTCCCTTGCTGTGGATGAGGTGACGAAGACTGTCGAATGGTGGAGTCTTCAAACTTTCTTTTGTTATCTGAGGCAACTTCAGTGGTACCCCGTGCTGGCAGTTTCTTCTGTTCCACCGCTTTATCGGTGAGTTTGTGAGCCAATCGGATTGCTTGATGTTCTGTTACAGGGTTACTAGCCATTACCATGCCCTGAATTTCCGGAACCATACCCCCGAGATAGAACTCGAGTCTTTTCTCCACCGTGTTGGCCAATTCAGGACACAGAAATACCAAGTCATGGTGTTTTGCGGTGTAAGCCTCAATTTCCGATCCCACCATCTTGTGGTTCCATAGAGCTTGCTCCAATTGTTGCACTCTGTCTCGTGGACAGTACACCTCTTTAATCAGGGCCTTGAACTCAGTCCATGCCATTGCATTTGCAGCTAACAGTCCACGTGTTTGGACTTGGGCATTCCACCATGTCAGTGCCCCCTCTTCCAGCGTTGAGGCGGCGTATTTGACCTTGTTGGCCTCTAAGCAGTTGCACATTTCAAAAACAGATTCCGACTTTTCGATCCAGCGGACCAATCCAATGGGTCCTTCCGCCCCCGAGAACTTGCTTGGCTTTGCGTCAAGGAACATCTTATAGGGATTAAAGCCCCCTCCTGCTGACAGAGAACAGGAAGTCAGCAAGGAATTGTACTAGCCTCACTATTAGATTTTCACGCGAAAACTTAATAATGGTTACCTGCCGGCTGGTTCTGAACACCCGCTAATGCTGCGTTCACATGCTCCTGAATCATGGCAGCTAGCTCTTCGGGCGTCAAGTTAAGGTTTCCACGTCTTCCAGTCGCCATTTAGATCTTCGAAACACAACACAAACACACCCCGATAAGTCTATATGTCCAATATAGTTATCCTACTTCGTACTTTAATAATTATTAAGTTATGTCAACTCAATATGTTAAATAGTCAAAAGAAATACTTGATTAACTGAGATTTCAACGTCTTACAAAAGTGCAATCAAACATACGAATTCACTATAAAGTCTCAGGTTTAAATACAAGTGGGAAAATAATAAACTGAAGGAAAACAAATAATATAAACGAGACGTGTCAGTCGTCTACGTCTCCATTCCCCAAGTCATTGCCATTGCCGTCATCCTGTGCGGCATCTCCAGCTTCCTCAGCTGGGTCCTCCTCCGGATCCTCTTCAGGATCCTCCTCTGGATCCTCCTCTACCGGCACTGGAGGGGCCGGTGCTGGTGCAAGTGCTTGATTTTGCAGTTCCTGAATGTTCCAACTATTTTCCAGGACTCTGTCCTCAAGCCAGTCAGCTCTTATCTGCTCAGCACGCAGATCTCTGGCTATGGTGTTACGAGCTATCTTACTCGTACGATGCTCTTCCTCGAGCGAGTCAGTCTTTCCTGTAAGGTGTCGGATCATCCATCCTTGTGCTAAGATGGTTTCCTGCATTCTTTCTAACTGTTTTTGTTGTGTATGCACTAGGATTCTAAGCATGTCAATTCCTATTTCTACAGGATTAACCGGTTCAACCGTACAGCAATAGTTGGGCGTAAAGACTACTCCTCCCCAGAGCGAGCCTTTTCCTCGCCGCTGAGCGTGTCTCCACGCCATAAGGTGGTATGAGTCCACCATTGGTGCCTTTCCTGGTGCCCTTGGTGGCGTAAGTCTGTCGGACGATGATGACGATGAGGATGATGACATTGCCTGTTAGGTCGTGTAGTTAGTTATGAGTTGGTTTCATTTCTTATTATAAAGACATAATCTACTAAACACAGTTTTGGTATATTGCATAATAATTCGGTGCCAAACTAAGTCTAGTATCATGATATCAGCTATAGTTTAGGTCTACTCTAATGCAAACCTGGTTCTCTATAGCTAGTGGCTCTGATACCAATCTGTCACACCCTCAATTTCCACTTGCGGAGTTTTACCGCGAGGATGTGAACAAACCAGAATCTGAATCACTAGTACGTCGAACGACTCTACATGATTTGATTATACGTTTTGCAAAATCGTTCATTGTAGATTTTATATCAATTACCAATATTTAGCAGAGCATTAGTTTTAAATTTGAGCGGAAGCATAAATAAGTAATGATGCGGGCGCCAACACAAACGCCAAAACAAATGAAAAATCCCAAAACAATATTAATAAATGAGACTCGATAAAGATGTCTTGTTCAATGCATGTGCGTGCACCTAGAGCTCCTAGCGTCCTGAGAAACATGTAAAGAAACAAGTGTCAACATTAAAGATGAGTGAGTTCACAGGTTTTCATTCATTAGTTTGTTCGGTTATAGTTTGTTACTCCGTTATCCCCAACCCGGGATAACGTATCAGTTCCATTATTCCAATCCCAGAATAATAAGTTGTTGCTTCCAATATTCTCAACCCAGAATATTAAGTTGTTGTTTCCATTATCCCCAACCCGGGATAATAAGTTGATGTTTCCAATATTCCAAACCCGGAGTATTAAGTTGATCCGTAATTAAGTTCAATATTAATGTATATAGGTAGCTAGCCTAAAGTCATGTCACTAAGTGTTCGCGATCGAAGCTGACTGTTGTGCCTCCGTTTTGCCAGGCCTTTCACATGACCATGGCGGTGTTAGGCCAATCATACACCCGTTGACCATACCCGGTCGGCTAGCGCGACTAGCTCGGATGGGGCTCGTCAGACCCAGTAGTACTACTTATAATTCCCCCGCTACTTAACCCAAATACTAACGATCCGAGGAGATTGTCGAGGACTTAAGTGATAAAGCTGCTTAGTGCCCATAACATTACATTAACATTAACTTAGTTACCGTATAGTTATGTGACGTTAAATTCGTATAACGTAAAGAGTTTGAGTTTGAGAGTGTATACATGTTTCTCCCCCTGTTGTTTAAAAACCGGATAAAGTTAGGGGCCGTGAACTCACCTTTATTTGCTCGGTTAGTGTAGCAAAGATGTTATAAGAGATGGGACCGCTAGTTGCGTCCTAACAAACCAATTAATTCCACGTCAGTGTGTAATCACACCAATACAAATTCCACACGCAATTTACTCACAAAGTGATACACACAAACAACATATCTAACACTCAAACATGCATGCAAGTATTCTCATGTGATCATAGTAATCAAACAACTTATCATGAACATATTCCAAATCCATGCAACACTTTAATGCATAAAATCACAAGTTAACAACTTTCTGCTTAACACTCAATTATTCAGCTGTTTTCTAGGATTTTTATAAAATAGTTCCAGCATTCTAAAAATTCCCATATTTTTACAGTAGGTGACATTTATACCATACAAATTTATATAATTTTTCTAAGTCCTGAATCTCTACCAATTAACCATCAATATTAATTCCCTAAGCTGCAGTCAGATTTACCGCTTTCTGACTGCAGTCCACGGAAGAATTTATTTAAAAATCACTGATTGTCCGATTAACGAAATTCCAGTTGGAGTTACCCGGAAATTTCTATACCTAGTTTCTGTACAAAAATCATGACTCAAATCTCTACTGATTTTAAAATCTAGCTTGATAAACAACCAACAAAATTCCAGAATTTTAACAGCTTTACCTACTGAACTTGTTTAGCCCTTTAAAAATATCAAACGATTTCAGAAAATTATTAATCCAGCGCCATTAGATTCCTTATTCAAATCTCTACGTTCTAGACATCAGAAAATCCGTTTTTCGACAACTAACGACCAAGTTACAGCCAGATGAAATCGGCTGTAACTTTCACTCAGCTTCCTGTTTCAGCATGTTACTATTATAAACTCATGTAATCCCGTTCATGCGATTAATCTAAGTGATCAAGAACTGATTTCTAGTCCTAGATTAATACTAATAACCTATCCATGCAAACCCTTCTCAATACTTTAGTTTTTATATGCAAATCACAGCCTATACATTCAGCTTTCAAACAACATTCAACCTAGTGTAAACAATCCGAAACAATAAGATCATTCAATGTAAACATCATCAACAAATCGGCTAATCTAACATCTCATTCAATCATGCTTGGCAATCTTATATGTTCCGAAAACTATCATAACTATAAACAAAGATTAACTCAGCCGATTTCATTCATCAAATATCGTCCGAAACAACTAACCATTCAAGCATATACATATCCGAAGCAACTAATCATTCAAGCACATAAATATATATATCCGAACATGATCTCAAATCAAACATGATCCTAACCTTGAGTCACTAGACAAACGAGCCGAGATGTGGACAAAGGCGACTCGGCTGCTGCTTGCTGCGACCGAGAGAAAGCAAAAAAAACTGATCTTGCGATCTAGATTGAACGGGACTGGAGATAACCGGCTGTTAACGACCGAGAGAATGGCTAAGCTGTTTGTGATCATGATGGAGTGTATCAAAACTGATCTGGCGATCAAGGGAGCAAGTAAAAGGGTTGTTATGCGACTGAGATGATGAAAACAAAACTGATCCCGATCGGTTAGAAGGAGGAAAGGGAGCTGCCGACGGCAGTTTTGGTCTAGGGTTTTGTGAATTCTGAATTGAGCATGCATTGTTGATATATATAGGCAAGGAGAGAGATGAGGGTTGCGGTTTTAGATAAACACTCGTGGCCGAGGGACTTGGGTTGGTTTGGTTTGGGTTTGGGTCTTGCGGCCGAGAGATTAAGGTTACGGTTGGGTTTGTGTATTGTGGCCGAGAATCTTGGGTTGGGTTTTATCTTGCGGCCGAGAGACTAGAATGGTTGGTTTGGTTTTGATCTTGTGGTTTCGAGTTCGATCTTGTGGCCAAGTATTAGAATGAGTTTTAAGTTTAGGTTTGATCTTTGATTCTTGTTCTCTTTTGGCCGAAGACTTGGGTTCCAAGTTTCCTAGTTTCACAAAGGGTTCGGTTTGTGTGCATATTTACAATAATTACTTAATAACTAAACAATCACATAAACACTCATCACGTATTCATTCACGTTTAATACTTAGCACGCATATTATTCGACAAGTGTCACGTATAATTTATCTGAAAAACCCGGGATATCACAGCTTTGATCTTTGAGGGGTCGACATGTATTCCCTTGTCATTGACTACATGTCCAAGGAATTGTACCTCTTTTAACCAGAATTCGCATTTGGAGAATTTGGCGTAAAGCTTTTCATTCTCTAGAAGTGTAAGGATGAGTCGAAGATGTCGCTCATGATCAGACTTAGACTTTGAATAAATGAGGATGTCGTCGATGAAGACTATAACAAAACGATCGAGATAGGGTTTGCAGACTCTGTTCATTAGATCCATGAAGACAGTTGGAGCGTTGGTTAAACCAAATGGCATGAACCCTGAAATTTATTGACCATAACGGTTTTGAAAAAAGGGCTTTGGGGCTCTTCTTCATGCACCCCTAAGTTTAAAGACAAAAAGATCCCAAGGGCGATTTTTGAAAAAGCTGGGACCCCTTTAAGGGGCAAAAGATCATCAATTGGGGGTAAATAGCGATTCTTTATTTTAATTTTATTTTCGTAGTCATGGGACAT